>JAVQJL010025635.1:0-16188 GCA_036024295.1 Nannoperca obscura | reverse complement strand
GTGTGTGTGTGTGTGTGGGGGGGGGGGGAATGGTGCATGGTGCATTGACTGACGGGAGTTGATCCAGACTGAGCGTCGTGGATGGTCAACCTGCTCTAGTTAATTATTAGTGCTTGCTGCCAGTTGATTTAACCGTGTGGGTGGGGATGTTGATGTATAAAGAGTCATATCACATTTGCAGCTGTATCTATTTTGTTATTAACCCCAGCTTTCCCAAAAACATAAATTAGCTACCTCAGTAATAATTTAAAAAACGGAGGCAGCTGGACACATGCAGCTCGAGCCTGAGTAGCAACTAGCAATTCTGCAATAGTTTTTACAAACCCTGAACAGAATTTAGAAGAAATTCAGTGTACGTCCCCCATTCCCCTAAATTTTTTACGGCTTCCTCCTTCTCTTCGCTTTTACCATAAATCCTGCCCTTCGTCTTCCATCATTATTGGATATCTGTACAAAATAATTAGCTCACTGAGAAAGATTAATCACTGCAGGAGTGGACGGGATAGCTTTACAAGAGGCTAAGGGGAGCAAATTGCATCCCGGCCTTGATTTACTGCTCTTACAGCAAAAAAGAGAGGCCGGCCCGGCACACTGCCGTTTTAAGTATGTAAATTGTCTCAAGAAGTGAATTTTGTTTCAGAAAGCAACTTAAAATGTGTGCAAAGATTCTGCAGCAAAATTGATTTTTGATTGGTTTGCTAATTGCACTAAGCCCAGGTTTGCTCTAGTGGGCGTGGTGTCATTTCACTTTGATAGTTTGGTTTCGGCCCAACGTAGCACTCTGTTGCTAACGGGGCTCGCTCTCATGAAAGTGAGCTTCGGTCCTTCATTTACTTTTGAACGGTTGCTGTGGTTTTTGTGTTGTCGTGAGATAATGATGTTGATCGTGTTGATACAATAGTGTGAAAAACACACATTTTTATTCAGGCGGAAACTCCCTCGTTCCGAGTTTGTGCTATCAAATGTGACCCGAGCACGGCTGCTGTTTTTTTCTGCTGAACAGAGATTCTTTCATTACCGCAAAATGAAATGATCCGGGCGTTATTCATCAAGCTGCTGTTCCCACACACGCACGCGCAACCCCTTTTGATGTCTTGACTTTGTTTATTAGTGGTTCATTCCGTGATTGAAATGGGGGTTTGGGTTCTCTCGGGCCGTAAATCAGCATGTCAGCTGGCATTTAGTGCTTTGTTTCCCATTTCAATCAAACACTTGCATCTCTTGTTATGAGCCCACAGCACTACTCCTCGCTTCTCTCCTGAGCCTTGTAGTACTGACAGATGGCGTGTGCTCGGCACAAACCATTTTTCAAGCCGTATTGAGGGTTGTCTGACACTCTGCTCCTAAAGCGCATTTCCATTTTGGGAGTTCTGAGTGGGTTTTGGAAGATTGAATGGTGGAATGGGAATTTGAGCAATGACATTGAGATGAGATTATTCCGCAAATACAGGATTCCCTTTTTCTCGCTCTACTTTCTTCTCCCGTTTTGTCTCTTTGCTCTTTTTCTCCACTGACCTTTACTCCTCTCCTCTGCTGAGAGAATACATGATGCTGCCCTATTAAAGTCAAGCATCCTTATAGGTGTCAGCACTGTCACTCTTAAACAAGAGCCTATTATATGCAGGGGCACTTTATTTAGCCTTTTAGCTTACTTAACACATTATTGTCACCTGTACTTACCCTCTGTGCGAAAAGCCATGCAATTTAGGACTACACACACACACACACACTTGAACAAAGAGCAGCTTCACACCTTGGTGCCACCGCCCGTTGAGTACAGAGTGACTATAGCAAGGTATGTGGGCCCTCCTCGGTGTTATCATGTAATTCACTGAGAGTGTGGAAGCATGCTGGCGCTGCGGGGTCACAGCGAGGACCAGGCTTCCCCTCCTCCTCCGTCCTCCATTGTCCTGCTCCCCTGGCCATTAAGTTAAATGGGGCTCCAGCAGGAAGCCAGAGGGCTGTTTATGACCCGAGCTGGGTACCCTCGCCAGCAACTAGTTTACTAATGGAAGGTGCCTCGCCTAAATAAAGCTTAATGGCTCATTTAATCTCTTTTCAGCCCTCACAAAGTATAAAAGGGGAGAGAAAGGCCAAGAAAATTCTACGAGGGAAATGCTGGTTAACAGTGTCATTTATTCTCCCCCCCTTTTTACTTGTGTCCTCTGGTTAACAAGGCAAAGTTAACAATCTCAACACAGCAGACAGATTGACGGAAAGTCATTTTACAGTTCTTCGCACTGATTATGTCATCGGATTTGAAATAGCCCGTCGTCTTGTTGATGAGAGCCGTATACTTTATCAAAACACGTTTAAATTCAACGGGTCCTTCTGCTTCTTTGTTCTCTGCAGGCTTCTGTACAGTTTAGCTTTCAATGCACGTTTCCTGAGGCACCTCTGGCACCTGATAACTTCCATGACAACGAAAATGATCACTGGGTGAGCATATTCAAAGCTGATTTCTTGCAAATGTGCATTAACATTTTGGCTCGTTTGACTTTTTATTTCTGTTTGTGCCTTACACTCGGGCCTCTTGCTCTCTGTCTTCCCCCTCAGCTCCATGGTGCCGCTGTTGCAGCTGATCTCGCGAGGGTCTCCCATGTTGTTTGAGGACTCCAACCGCATCATTCCACTCTTCTATCTCTTCAGCTCCCTCTTCAGCCACTCGCTTATCTCCGTGCATGACAGCGAGTTTTTCGGTCACGAAATGGAAGGTACTTTTTCCCATCAAATGTTTTATTTTATGCTCCTTGTTTTGCAAACTCGAGCTTTTCGTGTTGTGTTCACTAACATTCCTCAAATGTGCTCTCTGTTATACAACAACCTTTTGTCAAATGAATACATTGCTAGTGGATTGCTGGACATCATGCATGTCTGACTGGGACACGCATCCCACTGGAGCTGGTTTTTAGCAAAATAGTATATTGTTGTGGTCTGTTGTTTCCAGCAGTCACACACCGCCCTGCCGCCATGTAAATGTGAAAATCAATATCTGTAAAAGACAATGAATCTCTTCTCCCTCTCAACAGGTCAGACGCAGTCCACCATGATGCCCTTCACGCTGTTAGAGCTGGTGACTCTGTCTCGCTGTCTGAGGGACGCGTGCCTGGGAATCATCAAGCTGGCCTACCCCGAGACCAAAACGGAGCACCGCGAGGAGTACATGGCTGCCTTCCGCAGTGTGGGTGTCAAGACGAACACTGAGGTTCAGCTGCGCATTCAGGCCGAGCAGAAACGCTGGGTACAGCTCTTCAAGGTAAGACGTATATCAATTATTCTTTTTCATATTTGTCAAATAAATGCCATGCAGCTGAATTTCTTTTACTTCAATCCAATCTTGACATTTGATTTGTCGGGATTCAATTGATGATGAGCAGATCTTAATTACCTTCAAGTATCCATTGTCTAAAATAACAGTTTTGGTTCATAAGCTTGTTTGTCTGTTGTTCTCTGCTTGTCTCTCACTTTCCCATTTGAAATACAGCATGAGAAATAAAGTGGGAGGTGTCGGGAGGCAGCACTGCCACTCTGTGTGTGCACATACTCACACACTGTCAACTCAAACACTCACAGAGGCCTGCGTAGTAGAAGACTTGAAAAGTTGGACAATGCCAAAAATGTCAGTGTAGCATTTACAAAAAACAGCTTGCAGATGGTGCCTCATGCACCAAACATACTAAACAATTTCACCTTAGTGCCAAAAAAACCCTCAACTCTTGTTCCAACTGTGTTTAACACTAAGCCACCAGCCACTGCTCATCAGTGTCATTTTAACTTTAAAACAGAAAGTAGTACTTACGTAAGAATTTGTAATTTTCATCAACATAACTGAGAATTGGAGTATCAAGAATCAAACCCTGACCTCAAAATTGAAAATTGTATTAAATCTGAAAATGTGACACCTGTAAAAAACCTGGAGGTGATACATTAACACTGAGGATAACTCTTGTGTGGTCTCTCTGGTTAGTGAAGCATGGTGGCCTAATGCTTGTCTGGGTTAGTGGGAATCAGAGCATGTATGCATGAGAAGGCAAAGACGAGGTGGAGCGCTGCCATGGAGGTCATCCAGTGGTTATTTACCCAGAACAAATGAGGCAGAAAACAGCATTAACTTCATTCTCCTCGGCTCTTTTTCTCGTTCCGCGTTTCATTTGGGCCTCTTTCCTTCCCTGCCTTCTCTATCAAGGAATCGGTTATTAAGCGACTTTGTTCTTGGCTGTTAGTCTCTGACAGAAGGATTTCAAAGTGAACACTGGAGTTCTGTGAAAGGTGGCAAATACGCAAAGAGCACTTCGGGAATTTTCATAAAAGATCTTCTCAAAGGCCCCTTGTCAGCTAAAACGACCCATTAAAGAAGTGGGGAGCAGGGGAAATGCATTTTCCAAATTGAACGGTGGGATTTACAGTCGGTTTAACGCCGCTGACCCCTAACACGCTAATGTTTGGTTCGTGTCATCAGCCGTCCCTCCCCATCTTTTATCACCTCCATTGTCGAGCTATCTATTTAATTGAAAGAAGTTAATTGAATGAAAATGATCAACTAAGCTTGTATTAATATTGCTAATGGAACTTTCTTCTTGGCCATGTTTGGAGAACGATGTCACGCTGGAGTTTGGGAAAGGCCCATTAAGGCTTGCACTTAACCCGATGGGCTAATTAAGGAATGCTTATTCATTCCCAGAGTCAGGGGGTAGGCCTTCTCCAAACCCATCGCCACGCGCCTTTTACAGCATTTTGCACTTGCCATTATTGCGGACTCTGGTTGCCTCGCACTGATTGGCCAAGATTGATTGTCGCTCTATGAAAATGACGTGCTTTAGAAAATAACATTTCGATTGAAATAATCTAGCCGGGGTATTATATGGAAATGGACTGGCTGTAACCGTTATTGGCAGACTTAACAGCTCTCTTAACGAATATTCATGCAATGACATGCACGAGGTTATATAGCAGATGTGTGGCGGCCACTAGCCATAGCAACAGCAGAGCCTATTATGTCCAGCTGAAGGAGGCTGAATCTACAAGGTCTATGGTCCCAATCCTGGACCTTTGACTGAAATCCTAATGGGGAAATTGCTATGCATCTTTAATTATGCAGGAAGACATTGTTTATAAGCACAATTCATAAAAAAACCCCAAAATAAACTGACCACTTCAGAGTAAACATGGTCAGTGTAGCCTACGTTGATGGTCACCTGAAATGGCTCTGTGCACGTTACATCAGTCCCATCATTACAAATATTTGTAATTAATGTTATTGGAGCCAATGGAGAACCACGCTGGTACTTGCACTGCTGCAAACCAATGCTGCGATGTCTTTCTGTTGCATTCTCTGTCCGATGGCTGACGTCAGCAGACCTCGTCGGTAATTAACAGGGCTGGACATTGAGGGACGGCACAGGTCGTTTTTCTTTTATACTCCCCATAAATGGCGCACTAATGGCTGAATTCTCAAATTGCTTTTTTTTTTTCTCTATGCAAAGGCACCTCATGCTGTTGAACGTCCTATACACAGAAAAACCTCTTCATTAGTGTTGTGGTCTCGACTCTGAATTGTACATTTCTTTATCTTTCAATGAAGTGGAGTTGGAGATGTTAATGTGATGTGTGTATGGGTGTGCCTGGCTGTGTGTTTGATCTACTACCCAGGTCATCACTAACTTGGTGAAGATGGTGAAAGCTCGCGACATCAGGCGACCCTTCTGTCCAAAAGGTCACTGGCTCTCTGCGGAGGTCAACATTCGAGCGGATAAGGTACTAGATTGTCATCACGGCTGTTTAGATTTTGGATGTGTTCCTTGTTGGATGTGAGATTATGTCAGATTTGAGCCTTACTGTGAAATGAAATGTGAATAAAACGCCAGATCATCTGGAGCTGCATTCACAAAGCTTCCTACTATTTGTTGATCGCAGTGGGTAAAATCAGAGAATTTTTCTGTTAATTTCCCCTTAAAAACAAGATCAAATCCTAGTCAGGAGGAAAGCTATGTACTGTGTATCTCAGCCCTGAAGACAGTTCAGAGGACGGAGCAGGTATCCACACACGTTTTTGTATGTGTGGTTGATTAACTCTCCGGGTTAATAAAATTGCAATCTACATAGCATTTTGTGTGGTTCACAGAGAGTAAAAACAGAACAGTCATCATTTAAAATAACCACAAACCATATAATTAACGAGCAGTACAGTACAAGTAAGCAATTTGAAACGTTTATGAAAATACTATAATAAGTCTCTTTTTTTCCATTCCCTGCCTCTTTTCTCTCCAGGTCACCCAGTTGTACGTCCCGTCTGCGAGACACGTGTGGAGAACGCGAAGGATGGGCCGCATTGGGCCACTTCAGTCAACACTTGATGGTAGTATAATCTGTTGCCGCAAAACCACTTTAAAAAAACTATTCACTTTTGAGAATGGAGGCCTTTGAGTAGCCCGATACCATTTGAAAAGAAACACTTTTAAATCCTTTTGACATTCATCCTACAATTTGCTGTCTTCGAATAGTCTATGAAATATATAGATCTCCACTCTAAGACTGTTAGCCAAAATGCGGTACTGGTGTACAGCACAGAGGTACTCTGTTGGCAATGAATTTAAATTTCAAATCGTATACAGTAATGCTTGTGTCAGCTTGATACACAGCCCAGGAAATCATCCTAATTGCTGCCCAAAGTCACCTTCTCCGTGTTTGCTTTTCATCGTCTGTTGAGCTGTTCATTGATATTATTTCCTGTAAGAGGTGCTAGCAGTCATCGTCCTAGTGTCTATCAGTAGTAGATTGAGAGAAGGAGTTAGGGTACAAATTGAACTATCCTTCGTAGGACTCGAAAATGATCCTCCCTAAACAAGCGATCATGTACTTGCTTTAAATGCCTCATGATGTAAAGATTTCTTTCACTGCACTTCACAGGGGCAGCGCGGGGGGGGGGGGTCATTAACCTTCCCCGTTTTAACAAAGATATACTACCACATTTTCCCTCCATTGACTCAATTAAGCACTCAGAGGAAAATACACTGACGCAGGCAGGGCTTCATCTGGCTCACTGTGAGCCATCCCAGGTTTCTGTGAAGTATGGTGTGAAAACAAGCTGATAACAATGTGCGTATGATCTTCCTAATCCCACTCAGAGGCTGTACGGGATAAATTCAATTAGTGTAAAAGTACCTGATGAACTCAGCCACATCTGGTCCATGTGTTTGTCTGGCCTTTTCTCATTTCCTTAAATGGACGGGCCCGTGGCTGATGAATGAGCAACGTATTGACCACTCCGAGGCCATATTTCTCCTCAAAGATGGAAACCTGATGGGAAAATGCAGATCAGATTGACTAATTGAGCAGAATAATTGAGCTGCAGTGGACGCAAAGCGAGGAGGGCGAAGAGCGGTTTAGCTATTGTGGCAATTTTTTTCTTGTGGGCTAAACTGTCGAAACCCTGAGTTTAATACAAAGCAAACATCAGCTTAATGGATAAAGCCAGGCAGGTGGATGGGCAGCTCACAGGCCGGTTAATTAAAAGGGTGTAATTAAAAGGGTGTAGGATGGAAATGTCTTTAATGGCTGGCGTGCAAAAAGTCTTACTTGCAGAGCTTAGCAGTGAGGAAGGTAATGATACTGTTAGATGAGCGTTACACGCGGAGGACAGCTGATGCTGAAGTATTCCTCCAGCTAAAGTTTCCCTGAACAAGTCTGTGAATGCCAGATTCAGCCCTTTCCACCTGTAGCTGACCCTGACCTTTGGACCTCTGTGGAGGAAAAGACAAAAGGATCTTCATATGAGCCTAAAAATGTCACTTAATTATGATGAATAGCGTCTATTTTCCTTTTAAATCAACATCTTTTATGATGTTACAAGATATGAACATCTACATTTTAAAAAGTATTTTAGGATCTCTATGAGGACCAAATGTTTTGCCTAGTACATTAACGTATTGTAGACCTAAATACATTATGATCTGTTTCATAATTTGTGCAATAATAAATCCTCTGGTAATAAAAAAAATGCATTAAAAAAGGTAATTTATTTTATAATTAATTAAAGTTATATTTACCAAAGAATTGGGCATATTTGGGCAAATAACACTATTAAAGGAGAGAAGAACGATTGTCCAAAATCAGGAGACGCTCTAACGTGTTGAGTTTTCTCTGTCTTTCTGCAGTCGGCTTAGAGCCTCCGCAGCTGTCTGTGTCTGAGGAGAGACATCTGGCCATCCTCACAGAGCTCCCTTTTGTGGTTCCCTTTGAGGAGCGAGTCAAGGTACTGCACCGATGTCCCACACACGACCACAAAAAAGAAAGTTTAGTGTGCTGTGTTTGTCCTTCAGAATGAGGGTGTTGTAAATGAAATGTGTAAAAATGCATGTTATTGTACATAGAACAATCTACATTGGAAGTGGAACAGTGCTAGAGTTGACAGTTTTATTTTGAAGTATCATTGTGTGTATTATTTATAGATTAGGGAGGCCACTGGGGTAACTGATCAGTTCTGTCAGGATTAACCTCAGGATGTTGGGCAAACATCCAACTGATGTCAGGTGTGTTTTGGCACAGCTGTCTTGTTACCACAGTGTGATAATATCAGCTGCTAGAGCTTACAGATAATGTCCCCCGTCATTTTGCTTTTCTGTCTGAATTACACCTTTTTTATGCAGTTTTCTCACCTCCTTTACGTCTCTTTTTACTCTGAATGACCAAAAAAAGGCATAATCTGCCAAAGAAGAAGACGATCAAAGACATAAGGATGAATAATATATAGCAGAATCTATATTCAGAATGAAACATCTTACAACTGAAAGGATTTGTCACTGACCCTGCCACTGGGCTTCCACCTGTCCTGTAGATCTTCCAAAGGTTAATCTATGCTGACAAACGGGACGTGCAGGGGGACGGGCCGTTCCCTGACGGCATCAATGTTACCATCAGACGTAACTACATCTATGAAGACGCCTACGATAAGCTCTCCCCGGAAAACGGTACGGCTCACATCACCGCAGCTTAAACAAAAGGATGATTTAACATGTGCATTATTTGTTGTGTTAAATAAGCGAGGCTGGTACACTCGGCATCGCTCTGTCTTGAAAATAGGCTGCGGTGGCTGTGTCAGGTGACAAGTACGAGAGAAGCGGAAGCACGGTGTAGCACGTGTTGACTCTGTTACCGAAACACTTCTAGTTCTCTATAAAACCTCAGTATTGAGGATTGAGGTTCTGGTTAGCATTAAAGATGAAGGTTAGCTCTCTCCTTGTGCAGGGTATCGAGTTTTGGTAAGGCATAATTGTGGTTCCGATTATTATAATGGATCACATAAAAGCAGAAACAATTATTTTAAGTCACCTCTTGTGTTTGAATTTGAAAGGGCACTTCAGTGGGGGCAATCTGATTAAAAAGAGTAGTAGGCGACCTGGGCTGAAGACATGATCTATATCATTTATGTGTCTATAAGTTATAGCTGACTTGATTTATCACTGTACATTAATTATCCTGAAAGATGACCTCTTATAGAATTTGATTTGAATATCCTGCAGGTCAAGAAAGTGCTTTATTGCAAAATATGTTACACTAGATTTGAACGGGGTGGGTATTGTTATATGTTTTCTTGATTTTCTGGAATAATCAGGTCATTATTTGAAAAGTTTGCTGCAAAATATAAACTTAAAAGATTATTGACAAGCAAACAGATACTTATTCCACGTCATGAGAGAAGAAGGTGTGAAAAATATGATGTAGATGTAGATGTTCCACACACAATAACCTTGACTGATCTGGTTAGAAGGTTAGAAGTGGTATCCAAATCCCCACTACTTGAAAGTATCAAAATGGCCTAAAAACCAAGACTTAAGAGTTCAAACCTTTTGTAAAAGATAAAGTAGCAGTAAAGTAGTTTGACCTCTCATCTTCAGCCTTTTAAATGCTGCCTCTGTCACTTTGCACTTGCTTGTGTTGTCTTGTGTGTTAGGAATGCGTCATGTGCTTTAACTCATTGGTTTATTGCATGTTTTAATTGTGTTTTTTTTTTTTCTTTTCATTTAATTGTTGGTTTATGTACAACTATTTATGGGCCGCTGTCTGGGCCAAATGTCACACGCAAGATAAATTCTCAAACTCAAGTGGATGGTCCTGGTTAAATAAAAAAATAAAAAATGAAACATGCTGTTAAAACCACTTATAAAGGGGCTCACCCAAAAATCACGATCCGTGGTGTAAGTTGAAATGTTGACTAAAACATCCCAGTAATTGGCCAGATTTAAATTAAAAACGTAATAATAACTTCATATAATATGAAAAGTTTGGTAAAGATAGTCGGATGAGATTGTATAACTGCATATACATGGGAAGAACTTGTGGGGACTCACGAGGTGTATGGACACAACAAACAGCACAGCAGCACATTAAGCTAAATATTATATTGTTATACTACGGCCGTAACTTGCAAACAGTTTTCAGATTATCAATAATTCAATATCAATGAGAAATTGGGATTAGAACTAGCTATTGCAATTGAAGACACTTGTCGGCCTGTTGGACTCGATCCTGCTGTGAAATGAATGCAACGTAAAGAATGAAAACCACAGAGGTCGTGGGTCGGCTGTTGGACACATTTATCAGTGAAGATAAGCTCAGTTTGTTGTTGTTCAATGTTTTGTTTGTCATGTCAGAGCCGGACCTGAAGAAAAGAATTCGAGTGCACCTGCTGAATGCTCACGGCCTGGACGAGGCGGGCATCGACGGTGGCGGCATCTTCCGCGAGTTTCTCAATGAGCTCCTTAAGTCGGGCTTCAATCCCAACCAGGGCTTCTTCAAGACGACCAACGAGGGCCTGCTGTATCCCAACCCCGCCGCAGAGATGCTGGTCGGGGACTCCTTTACGAGGCATTACTACTTTCTAGGCAGAATCCTTGGAAAGGTGAGCCTCCAGAGTAAAACCTAATAATGATAATGAAGTTCGATATTCCCTAAAACAAGGATCAGAATGTTGGTAAAAGTTAATTGTAAGATTTAGTCACAGACTGCTTTGGTTTTGTGGTCAATACAATTAAGATCAATGGCAGTCAGTGTCAAGGCCGCCCTCGCTGTATATACGCGTTTAGAGGTTGTTTGTTCTACAAACTGACAATGTTTAGAGAAATTGCCGTCATTTGTTTGTGACAAAGATTTTCGGGTTGAAGTTAGAACTTGAACCTGGCACTCGATGCACGCATTAGTTTTGTTAATTAACCCTGTGAATAATCTGTTGACGGCATTGTTTTTCTGTCCCTTCCTTCCTCTGATGGCACTATTTATTAGAGCCTAATGTTTCTAAATCATCCTTAATGCATGTGGTAGTGATTGTTTATCAAGATGCCTTCCTCGCTGGGGGGGGGCACGCTGGCTATCATCTCAACCCAGAGAAGAATTACCTCATGACAAGCGGTCGCCTCTCAATTAGGACTTCCATTAGCCGATGATTCCTACCTCTTGTTTGTGTAGTGATTGCATTTGGCTGGCACTAAATCAGCGAGCCCACACGGACAGGAACATAAATAAGCGTTCAAAGCATGTGGTAATAGCATTTTGATCTGTTTTACAGTCAGGAACATCCAGGTCTCTTCTCTCTTGCTCGGCCCGAGATGGTCCGGTCCACTTATCAGAGCGTCGTAACTCCTCCTCCTGCTCTTCTTCTTCTTCCTCCTCCTCTCTTTATTCTTCGCAAGTGGAAAATGATCAATCAGCAGCTACAATCTCTCCGCCCCCACTCCCTCGATATTGTGCTCTCAATAGCTAATGGTTCAGGCAATTAGGCGGGGGGAAATTAATTTGAATTTGACTTTCAATTAACCCTACCTTAAGCTCCTCTTTCTCCATAAAAATGGACGTTTGAGTGGCCATTTGAGAGGTGTATTGATATTTGTTTAGTGCCGTTATTGCCTGGATAAAAGGCAACCGTTTATATAAATTGGGATTGCATCACCGCTTCCGCACTGTGCACAGTGCACACTGCGGCTCAAAGGACACAGGAGATTAATATTGTTAATTAATGTCCAAGGCGTGCCATTGTTGTGGAGGTGATGTATTACAGGCAGGAGTGGCTTGTCTAGGGTACTCACTGAAATGGGATTGAACATCAGAATAGAGGCCGGTCATCATCCCTCTTCCTCACTTGTCCACACAGCTGACAAGCTGAAAGATTTAAGCCACGAATGGTGAAACGTGGAAACAGGTTACTTCGCTTTCGTGCTTGGATCCCTCCGGACTTTAGAATAAAAAGTTTAATCTTGATGGGAGTGTTTGCTGGCATGGTTTTGTCAAAATCACATTTCTCATTATGTAATATGGGCTGTAGGAGGTTCTCTCTGTGCCTCGTTCATGTCTCATTAGTACAAAACCTCCAACCTCATCAGCGGCGGCCTCTCCACTCGGTAAACTGAGCGGGTGAGGAAAGTTTCCTCCTCCTCCTGCGTTACCCACCAGACTTCTGCACAGTCCCCCTCTCACTGATCTCCAGCGACTGATAGTTCCCTCTAGAGGGGTGTGAGGTTGGCGCCCCTGATTGATAGAGATGCGTTTGAAAGGCATTATAATTTTATTGATTCTTAATGTTGTAAATTAAGGAATGTATTTGGCAGCTAACAGAATGCACCTGCAATGTTGCTGGCATTTATTCCACCTGATGGTGCCGCGATCTGCTTTAATTGCGTTGCCACTGCACTCACTTATATTAAAAGGCCCCGGCCACAATAATTAATTCTTTCCAGCCCAAGTCATTTTGGCACAATTTCTGGCAATAAACACTCATAAATAAAATAAGTGGCGTTGAAAAAATAAGGCTACAGGTTTTTTCCATATACTTATTGCTGCCTCTTCCCGGCATAAGTGTTATTGATAGGTTTCAAGGGGCCACGCGGCGCATATGGTCTGAAACGAGCACCGGCCACGAGAGAAATACTAAGTGGATTATTTTGCATAAGAAATAGACAATGTTTGAAGTTGCGCAATTAACCCGTGTTTAGAAAATAGCTGTGATTTATACGTGCGTGTGTGTTTTAAGATGCATGCATTATGGAAATACTCTAGATTTATAATCCATTTAGCTGATGCGGTCAGGGTTTTTAGCGCTATCATTTATAAAGACATGTATATTTTAATACCTCCAACGGGCTCTTTTTAGGACTATTCCAGTACATTAGCTTTGGGTTTTATGAGTCACCTGCCCGGCTGTGGTTCTTAATGGCATTTAAGGTCAAGGTGAGAATTGGCATTTATAAAGTTTGAGGCTGGTGATGCAGAAGCCTGTGTGTTTTAGATAGATTGTGTTTTGCTCTCAGTCACTCAGATGCGACCAGATCTTATCACTTGATATTTGATATAAGAGTAGTAGGCACATGTTATTTTGTGTAATGTATCTTGTAATCAGATTTTTGGACGTGTACTCAGTAATGTCATGCTTGCTGCTTAATGCAGGTCAATTTGTTATCACGGTTATGTAATCATGTTTTATTCAGTGACACCCAAGCAGTAAACAATTGCTCTGTTAAATGCTCAGAGCATTTTCTTATTTCTACTGATTGACTGATGTTTGTTGGGGGGGGTTTACAAGAAAGAACTATATCCTTGTCCTCCACTCAACAGCCACGTTTTTCTGCAGGCGCTGTACGAGAACATGCTGGTGGAGTTGCCCTTTGCCAGTTTCTTCCTGTCCAAACTTTTGGGAACCAGTGCAGACGTGGACATCCACCACCTGGCGTCGTTGGACCCGGAGATGTACCGCAACCTTCTCTTCCTCAAGAGCTACGAGGGCGATGTGGAGGAGCTGGGCCTCAACTTCACTGTGGTCAACAACGATCTGGGAGAGGCTCAGGTGGGATGGGGTCTGATAAATGATTCACACGTTCTTTTTATTTCCATCTCTGCTCATACCCTGGTCAGTGCCGCTCATTCAGCCGTCCTTCCTTCCTCCTGTTTGGTTCCTCTTTGTGCCGTTAATAATTCATTTCCCGTATGATGCACCACTTTTCAGCTCTGAGAGAGATAAAGCACGTCGCCGCTGTCGCCCTAAGCTCTGCTGCTGTGCAGGGAACACAGCAGCTCTGTTGACCTTTCCACCTGCCTTTCCCCCAGAAATTATCTCAGAGCACGCCTGGCAGAAACACCTCGCTGCTCTTAAGCACGTCCCCTCCAAAGCTCAAGGCTGCGGAGGAGACCCACCACTCTGAGTCACCTGGGCCCAGACCTGCACTCTACCCGGAGCCCCTGTTTGCTTAGGGCCTTAACGCGTCTTATTAGCTCTTCTCAAACAACACCTGAAATGGTCGAGTTACAATGTGG
Source organism: Nannoperca obscura (assembly GCA_036024295.1). NCBI lineage: Eukaryota > Metazoa > Chordata > Actinopteri > Centrarchiformes > Percichthyidae > Nannoperca > Nannoperca obscura. Next base: position 1,893 of record JAVQJL010025635.1, on the reverse strand, counting down.
CCCTCCTGGTCGCAAATAGGGCATCGCAAACACGATAGGGAAAACAATTTGTGAGAGATTAGGCACACACCCGGGAGCAGTCTGCCCTGCATTTGCCCCCGTGAGATAGCCAAAGCAAGCGAGATAAGGACAGTAATTCTCTTACATTAGCACATAATCAGAATCCACTATGGAGGAGAAGAAAAAAAGCAGAAAATGATTACCTGTCCGTGAACCACCACATGCTTTACGCAGAATTCAGGGGATGGACGAAGTAAGAGGAACACCTTACTTTATAATACAATCTAATTCAATATCACTACACTGGATACATTTGTGAAGCTTATCAATCAGTTTTTGTTAAGACTGCGTCAGAGAGGTGCTTATTCATGTCTATTGTCATTTTTGACTGTAGTTTGTACTGCTGCTAAACAAATACCCTGTTAAGAGTCTCTCAGTCAGTTTTTGTGACAGTCTACGTAAAAAAAAAAAAAAACGTTCCACCGTGCAGAAATGTACAGAAGCGTAGTTGCGGTAATGACTATCAGCACACTGGATTAAAACTCCCAAAGCGATGGGACTGGGTGTTTTTTGTTTTTGTTTTAATCCAGTGTGTGTTTTTATGATTGTATAATGTTGTAATATTTGCAGGCGATGCACCAGCAAATCAGGAAGTGACTATTTTTTCTATTTTTTTTACCCCTATAAGCTGCTTAATGTTGCTTTGCAATGTCAGATTTCCTCCTTTTGTATTGGGATTTATAGAAGGCGGTCAAGCTAAATCGCTGTTGTAGAAGTAAGTCATTACGTTCTGAAAACGTCAGATCATAGATGCCAAATGTGGGAAAACTGCATTGGAAAAAGATAAACATAATAATATGTCCCCCCCCCTCCGGACGTATGATGTCATCATACGCCCAGCTTTATGAACAGAGATGAGCACATCCTATCAAGTGTTAACTGCTCTATAGCTAATGAAAAGAGAACTTGAGGCCAAATTGTATTGGACCAGATGTTCATTGGATATGCTATATTTAGAAACACTGAAATGCACTTAAACACACACACACACACACACACACACACACACACACTGAGCCATACCTTTAATCAGAGTACTGTTGGAAAACCTCTTGATTACCTTTCTGTGATTGAATGAACCACCTGGCACTTGCATTGTTTGTTCATCTGGCCAGCTTCGGTGATATGCATAATAAAGTTTGCAGTAGAATATGTCATATTTAAACAACTGAGACGTACAAAAAATGTGAAAAACTAATGCCTTGTGCCTTTTTGACCCAGGTGGTTGAGCTGAAGCTGGGAGGCAAAGACATTCCTGTGACCACAGCGAACCGGATAGCCTACATCCATTTGGTGGCCGACTACAGACTGAACAAGCAGATCAGGCCTCACTGCCTGGCCTTCAGACAGGGCCTGGCCAATGTGGTCAACCTGGAGTGGCTGCGCATGTTTGACCAGCAGGAGATCCAGGTACACGCTGCACATGCCAAGCAAGACAGGCCATCAACATGTAAGACATTTATAACTCCAAGAAACTTCTTTCTGCTTTCTACCTTTTTTTCATAGGTGCTGATATCTGGGGCTCATGTGCCAATCTGTCTCGATGACCTGAAAAAATTCACAAACTACTCAGGTAGGGGATGATAATATATATATGCTGGACTTTCAACTTTAGTATTTCACTTCCATAAAAGTGTGGTGCTTCAAGAGACGGATACAATAGAAAGAATGGTCAAAAGCGAAGCAGCAGAGGTCGAGATATCTTGACTTTTAGTCTCCACTGCTAAATCCTACAATCCCCATAATGCAACTCGATAGTGTCTCTTCATTAGACCCTCTATGGTGAATCCCCATGTCCTTAAAACCTCACACCTGACAGGTAAACAGACTTTA
>JAVQJL010025623.1:0-15298 GCA_036024295.1 Nannoperca obscura | reverse complement strand
ACACACACACACACACACACACACACACACACACACACACACACACTTACTTGCAGGGGATCACTGTATGCCAATACACACACATATAGTTCTGAGAAACCTAATGTTGTTTGTCATATTATACAAACAGACACATGTGAGCGTACCTGGCGTCCGAGGGGTCTGGAACATGAGATTCACTGTGTGATTTCTTCACCTGCAGAGAAACCCAGAGCAGAGGAAATGTTAACTAAACACACACATTACATTACAAACATACAGTTCCTAAGAACAAGTGTTTATTGTGTCATAAACCAGCCTCATAAATCAGTGTTTATGAATCGGACAAATTATATATTAGTGTCACACGCTGTTGTAAACAACAGCAAAATAACTTCCCGCACTCTGCACTTCCAAGAAAGGAAGATACAATTCTGCCAACAAGGGATGAGACTGAAATCTCATGTTAAAATTACTCGAAGTAAACAGAAAATTGCAACAAAATGCATTTGATTTCAACATTTCTGATTTGAAATGTTACTAAAATGCATAAATTATAATAAATCAAGAGCCGGTGTCCGTGGTTGTAGCCACCTCCGTGACAGACCTGCTAACTGGCATCTAAGTGACAGATATTAACTTTCCCTTGTTCACCCGTGACCCTGCTCCATCCGGAGCTCAAGCCCCTTCCTCAACCCTTAAAGAGTTGAAAGGTCACGGTGGGGTCATGTTAGGTCATGGGGCTCACTCTTCACCCTTAAACGGGTCACCGTAGACACTAAATCGAGCCTTGACTTTGAGGGGGTATCTGAGACATTTGGTCACGTCAATCACTGTACGCTGGAACTTTTCCGTCATCATTGAAGAAAAAAAGAAAAACACACACACACTTCAGCCTCAGTGCCTTTCCACCGCAGTGTACACTCACACAAGCTGGTTTTATGTGTGTTGCAGTGTGTGAGGGTATGTGGAGCTAGACGGCACACCAGCGGTTCTCTATTAAAATTCCTCTCTCTTATTTGAAACAGGAACTAATTAGAACAGTAAATGCAGGGCGGAGCGAGGGCCAATGTGTACCAGCTGCCCTATAATCACTGTGTCAACACACTGTCGAGGTGTAGGGCACGCGTGAGGTGCCAAACGCACACACACTCGCACATGGAAATGCACATACAAATGAGCACACACACACACACACACGGTCAAATTCACCCAGGCAGCATATATTCAAGTCATTTGCACATTATCGCAATCACAGGTAAGTATACAGAGAAAGTGCTTGGCCAAGCAGACACTAGACTCCAGGTATTTGGAAAGTAGGACATTTCTGTGTGTGTGTGTGTGTGTGTTATGGTTCTGATTAGAGGATCCTGCTGAGAGTGAATAAGAAGCAGCACTTAGCTCTTTAAGACAGGGTTCAAAGGTTACCTGGTGCACTCGTATGGATCACTTTACACACACACACACACACACACACACACACAAGCCACTTTCATGTCGCGTTTCATGCTTTACTGAAATTTAACAAGGCTGTCAGTCACGACATCAACAGCATGGCCGTGAGAAACTGCAATCCACATGTAACGCACACGCAGGGCTGTACAAAAAACTGCACACACGGCCCCGCATGTGCGCATACACACACACACACACACACACACACACACACACACACACGGAAACACACAACCCTGGCTGTTTCTGTCTCAACATGATTTGTGACAACACGAGCACATGTAGGCTTTGATCATGAAAAGCTTTTATCATAGCGCTTCATCCATTGCACACTTGCAGTGTGAGTCTCTCACATCTCTCAGTATCTCACCACTTTCTTTTTTGTCTATCACAAATACTTGTTCCATCTTTAACATAATACCACAAATTAATTCTTGTCTTTTTAACATGTGAAAATGGTTTAAAAATCTTTATTTTTTCTGCTGTGTGAGAAAACGTTTTTCACTTGTTTTCATTTCTCAAATTTCATTTATGGACACTTCAACAAGTCCAGTGCACAAAGTGTTTATGATCCCATCGAGAACCATTAAAACTAAGCTAATGGTGAAAACCTGCCATAAAATAATAAAGCTACAAAAATCCAAGTGCTCGCTAAGTCTTGCACTCAGATACTCAGCGGCATTCTTGCTCTTACAGTATCTTGCAGTAAAACACACCCGACATCATCTCTAATAACAAAACGAAGGGCCTCTCAGTCACCCTTCTCTTAGGTGGCCACGATGCCTGAAGGACCCATTTATGTCATCTGAGCCACTTAAATAGGTGACCTTTGACCTGGTTGGCCTGGTGACCAGTCTGGAACACAACCTGCCCGGCCCAGGGACTCCCTAAGGGATAAGTACAGGTACCTCAGGTAATTAACACTAATAACAATGATTTATGGGAATTACACACTGTTGTGTTGTTACTTATTGATTATATTTAACATCTAATGGATGCAATGATAATGTGAGGCCTGAATTGACCCTAAAAGGCAGTACTAAGAAATAGTAGGTGTGAGTCAGAAATAAGCTGAAGCAGTCTTAGTCTTTGTCCTTTCATTGCGTTTTCTTGTTTGGTTCTTCTTCTTTTTCCTCCCCGCTGAATTTTGCTTTTAACAAGCTCAATTTAAGAGAATGTAAATTTGACATAAAATGTGCATCAACATGGTTTGTGTTATTGTTTCTGGCAAACAGTGAAAACCCTGCACTGGGAGAGAAAAGGGGGTTGAGAGGGAGAGAGAAAGAAGAATAGCGCTGTGTGTTTCTGGTAATAACCCAGCCCATCTGCAATGGGTCATCTGATATCATGCATAGAGTTGCGCGCGCGCACACACACACACACGCACACACACACACACACACACACACACACACACACACACACACACATTACACAAATGATATACGAAGCCTTTAAGAGAATCTGTTTTTACGCTTGTGTTTAAAGAACATTTTGATTCAAAACCCAAATTTCCAAGTATTCCAAGTATTTTTTCAAATAATCTTTTTGCAATAAATGCTGCAGTTCCACTTCAAAAAGTATCAAATGGTTGCGTATTGCTATAAAAGGTTAATTTTAACGAGGGAGATTTGCATTCGATAAATTCAAGAACATAGCTGTAATCCTACATCAAACCTCAACTGCTGCAAAAATAAGAGCGCAGAATATCTAAAGATATTTTATAGGGACAATTCAGAAATACAATCTAAAACAAAACCTCATCCATTTACATATAATAAGAGTATATATATATATAAAAATCTATTCCATTAATTTTACATAAAGTGTATTGAAATATAACTTCCTAGTATAGTTAAAGTGTAAATGAATTTAACTTACATTCATTTGAATGGTACATTAATTTGAAACAGTTCTGTCACCATAACCTACTAACCTTATTTTGCTCTGAATATTGCACCAATTCAGCCAAATTAATCCAATATCAAATATTAAACCGTAATTTTCATCTTTCCGTTACACCCAGCACCATTTATTCATTCAGTGTGACGAGCAAAATATAATATAGAAAATATTAATATTACAGAAAACACACAATTGATACGATTGATATGATTAAATAAAAAAAACTATAGCATGAAATACACTCTCTCTCTCACACACACATAGTGTGCATTCTTACCTCAGCGTGTAATCAGGTCAGTTAGCAGTCCTATACTTCCACAAAGCATTACAGAGCTGTACGATCCACTCGCTTCCCTTCACATGCAGTCTTGCTAATCTCACACACAAACAGAAAAACACACACACGCTCCTCCAACACGAACACACGGCTCGTCTCTATCTACCTGCCTCTCACTTTGTACTCCAGGTGTCACGCTTTTCTTGTTTTTGCTCTAAGGGAGAAAATGCATTCTCTTTCTCTTTGTTTCTCTCGCTCTGTCACTCTCAGCGAACATATAGCGGCTGGAGAAGAGACGCAAACTGCTGCATGTAAACTACACTTTTGTCTCTGTCTCTATAAGGTCAGTCCATACACACTCCTGTCTTCCTCGACTCTAGTAATGGGGAACATTTCACTCGTCCTGTTTCCCTCCTCCTCTGCCTCCTCCCCCTCTTTTTCTCTTCTCCTCCTCCTCTTTTCCCTCCTTTCTCTCTCTCCGTCTCTCTCTCTCTCTCGGCTGTCACTCACTACAGATTCACTCAAGCCTACATTTAAAGCCAAAGAACTTTTTTAATGTAACACATGTAAGTTTTTATGGGTGGTATAAGTCTATTTTTAATATATACACAAATAAACTGAATTACACATTGTAACTACCCTGAGCATAAAAAATAGTGAAGAATTTCTGAAAGTCTGAACCCCTAAAATGAAAAACATCCGTGTGTGTGACTCTTTGCTGGAGTAAATCCTGCCGACGGTAGCTCTCAAGCGTGATTACTCCCACGAAGCTAAGACAGTAAACAGAGATGTGGCGTGGATGTAATGTCAATGTCTCGCTGCGCAGTAGAAAGTACAGGCCAGACCATAAACTTCACACCACGCAATTGACCACCCTCCCCTTCCACACATACATGCACCCTCCCCCGTCTCACCCACACCGCACAGAGACTTCACATGTACACCTGAGCACACACATTCAATCTGTGTTAATTGGAACCACACGGGCTGCACGTGTGTGTCATTTGTGAAGTGTATATATAGCTGAGCTGGAGGGGTCGGGGGGGGGGTTGTATTATCAACTAGGTGGATTCCTCCAGCTGCCTCGGTCTGAAGATGGCACTCTTTCACTGTGGTCCTTAAGGTGTTATCAGAGGAGGCACACGCCCAAACACACACACACACACACACACACACACATATATGAGTCAGACACAGACAGGAAAATGGTCACACAGTCATACACACAGTTAAATCCGGATTAAACCGGAGCTAAATTTCTGACTTTGAATCTTTACATTAAAAAAATGAACAGCAGCTTGTCTTTACAGAAAGGACATCTAGTTACTCTGGATAATCCACAGACCTCACTATGAACAGTTTTTATAGGAACTACTTTCTGCCTATAAAAAGAGTCGAATGTGTGTGTGTTAGTCAAGACTCTGACTCTGACTGTTACTACTTGTGGAAATTATCTTCAAGTTATCATTCAGACGTTCACACATGCATTTCAGCATCTTTCTCGGTTACAACAGCTACTTATCATTTATCGAGAGAAGCCTCGCGTACGTGGTTAGCATCTGACATCTGACTCTACTCACATCTCACCTCACCCCAACCAACACACATCAAAATACAATTTGTAAGGCCATTAGATCTAACTGTTACCCGACAGAATGCATCTAGTGCAGACGTGATTTGCTGTTGAAATCAATGAAAGTTTGTCGGTTTAACCCTAACCCCCCTTAGTTCATCATACTGTTTTTAGGCACCACTTGGTGGTCTTTGTGCTGTTAAATGGCTGTTGCAATGTCACTGAGTCGTACTGATTCAAATTTGACAACATGTGTTTCCTTTTTCACGTTTGTATTGCATCTTAAATTCTGCAAAATATCATAGCGTGTTAATTAAGTTTAATAGAATGAATACAGGGTTGTTTATTTTAATTATCATGCATTGTTCAAATACGGCCACCGCAATCATCACCACATGTGGAGGTTGCAGGGGTATGTATACTTTACGGCTTTAAATACTCAATTGGCAAAAAAAAAATCAGAAATATCGGCATAGATACCATTATCAGTAAGTGAGATTTTTAAATGTTTGTAAACAGGCCCTTGAATGACATACAGACCAGTTTGAATGTACATCCACGATGAGTGAGAGGTAAACAGCTGACAAGCTAGCCGATTGTATACAGACCTAGAGACCAATTTGGAACAGGGCCACTGTCTCCAACTGTGCACCAGCCAGCTTTAACACGGTCACCATAGTGACAGCATGTGGCCCTGTCCCACAGCATTTATCTCCCAACCCCAATAAACACCCTGATTGATAGACTGTCTGTGGAAACGTGTGCATAGATCAGGGCAAATGTCTGTTGAAAGTGTGTTATACGCGCATGCCGACATGCGCTTGTGTACGTGCGCTGGACCTTTGAGAGTGTATGTGGAGGACTAGCTGTCAGAACAGATTAGGGTGTTGCCGAAACGCTTGACAACTCAAGCACTTTATTATTAGCCAGGCAGGACCCCATCGGGAGGGGGTCGTCCAAAAACATCCCCGATGAAATATTTTCACAGCAAGTGGAGAAGGGAGCGGGGGGGGGGGGGTCCCAAAGCACGCCTGGTGAAATAAAAGTTAAAACAAGACAGAAACAACAAAACAGTAGCGCGGCATTGGTCACATCAGAGCAGTGAAGTGAGCAAAGGAAGCCGGTGATATATTAGAAAGCTAAATGACAGGACTCGGCTTTGGTTTTTGTTGACTTTAGGAGTGTTTTAAAAGTATCTGACGAAGGTGCCTCGCTCCCTCTTAAGAGGCCCTCGAGAATAACTTTGTTCTTCAAGTGGAACAACAGCAGTTTATCTTTCAGAAGACAGCGAGACAGACAGAGGCAGACTCTGCTCCTCCTCACCGCTTCAGTCTTCTTGTTGTTGGTTGCTGGTTCTTTTTATTTACTTTGAAGTGAGATTTTTTCACAAGCTCCTCGGACAGACTTGCAAATGCATTTATTATCTGTTTAAATGTTTGTATTTATTAAGTGCATTTTAAATCACTTCAAATCTATGTTTTAGGGTGAATTAAAAATATTTTTTAAATGAGTAGTTTGACATTTCGGGAAATACACCTATTTGCCTTCGTAGCCAGGCTGATGGTTTCCCCAGTTGTTCTTGTAAGCTAAGCTAATTGACTGCTGGCTGTAGCTTCATATCTATCGTGCAAACATGAGAGTGGTGTCGCTCTTCTCATCTGACCCTCTGCAAGAACGCGAACAAGTGCATTTGCCAAAACGTTGAAACTACCCTTTTAACTGTTAATGAAGAAATTAACACAAAAAAAAAATCAGGAACGGAGAGATAAGCAAAACTTAAGTTGTGTAGCCTTCCTAACACATAAGTCTTTCACATAAGTCTTTCACATATGCACAAACACACATACACACACACACACACACACACACACACACACACACCTGTGCAATGTGATCATCCAGCCATCGCTGTCTCTGACATCGGCTGGTGTGTGTAGACCACAAAACACACTAATGAAGGATGTTACTGACCACACAAACACAACCGCCATCTATATCTGTCCTCCCTCTCTCTCTCTCTCTCTCTCTCTCTCTCTCTCACACACACACACACACACACAGACTCTCACACATTTACCTGTCCCCTGCTCAAAGCTCTCTGCTCTCCCCATTTGTATGAGTGGTTATCGGTGTGGTAACTCTATCCCCTTCCTTTCATGTAAAATACATTGTGCCGAGCCTCCTCCCTCCCTCCCTCCCTCCCTCCCTCCACCACTCCTCCTACAACCCCCAGTTCCCCCAGCCTGGGGAGGTGTAAAACTATCCTTCTCTTTATGCCTCCAAAAATGCCCCTTTTTCAGGTGTAGTAGGAAGCTATAAAGGAAAAAAAAGAAGTGAGGGAGTGAAAGGGAAGAACAGGGTGAAACTGTGGAGCAGGGAAGGGGGGGGGGGTGAAAAGGTACTCTCCAAAAACATCTCTCTCTCCCTCTTTCTCTTGCTAGGTGTACCTCTCTTTACCTGCCCATGTTCACATGAATTTGCCAAGAGCTGCCTGGTGTGGCTCACAACGTGAAGGACACAAGAATGAAAGTATATTCACACACAATTTCTGCACCTAAAGTATCACATGTCTTTGAATCTTTGTCTTTGAATCGCCCGGGGAGAGAAAAAAAGACCAAAATAGAGTGAAAACTAGACACTGGCCTATGCATTGAACCCCTGAGACACAAGGAACAATCTGAGAAATGAGAGAACAACACGCAGCATGGTCCCTCCGAGCTATGTAGCACAGAGACGTTAAGCCATTCAAGACGGAGAAAGACGTTACGGTGAATTTAAAAAGGCATATTGGGTGTGAGTTCATCAGCTCGAAACACAAATACAAATTTCACGCTCACACGATCTTGCATGTGATGTAAAATTAAACATTAGTTACATACGTTTCGTGACTGCACAGATAAAGACATACCACTGATTTTGTGGCATAAAATGCAACTTTGGAAAGGTATTTACACCACATTTCACCATACAATTGGTTATAATTATGATATACTGTAGTGACTGGTGCTAAAATGATAAGTTAATTAATCAATTTGTCACATAATAGACATTTTCTAAACAAAAATGCTAAAAAAAATAAAATCAGTGAGAACATATAACAAAGGTCCCAGGCCACGATTGATCCGGGAACATGGCAGTATGTGCTTTAACCATTACGGTACCAGGACTTCTCCTGAAAGGTATTTTTCTGTAATCAGTAGATACATCTTTAATGAAAATAATCCATAATAGTAAAAGTATTCAAGATTTAACAGAATGGTTCAACATTTTGAGAATTAATTATTATTAGATCCTCCTGTTTCGATGGCATTCTTAGTGGCTTGCCAACAGCGGACCGACCATGAACTACTAAAGACGTTCTTGACACGGCCAATTGTGAGCTGCTACCCTGCATATCTCTTGCTAGCTTGGTACTAAGTTTCCACTTTCACAGTATCGCGTGTTTCCGTTTTTTATAAAATGACGCATTTCTTCCAGTTACACCAACAGGAATTTAATGATTGCTGGGTTTAACGTGTCATCTCGAAAAAAATATGTCTTGTGTTTTCATCTCCGTGTAACTACGAACAAACAAAGCTGCGTGGGGGATCAGTGCACCTCACTAATTTTAGAATCCCATTGATTATTTTATTTAATCAGCTTTTAGTGAATACACACATTTGGGGAGGAAGAGCAGTAGAGCAGAACAGTGACTAGGGCTGCTCTCCATCCTCCTCGCTGTCTTGGTGGTCTTCATATCTGCCATTTAAATTGGCTCCTCGTTGTCTCAGAGAGTGAGGGGATCACAGACATGATTTAATGCAGCTTTACTCAACTTGGAGACAAATGAAAAGTCACTGATGGATGTGTGTGTGTGTGTGTGTGTGTGTGTGTGTGTGTGGCCGGTTCTGCGCTGTTAATTGTGAAGCGTTTGGCCTCGACTGGCCCTGCTCAGCTAATCTGATGAGAGTGATTAAAAAAACAACTGGGAGAAACCTAAACCAGTCCATGGCTGACCAGACACACACACACACACACACACACACACACAGGCCATCACTCTATTCAGTGGCACAGAAACACACTCAAGAACACATAACTCAATTTGAAATGTCTAAGGTACAATATGCACAGAAAGAAAGTCAAATAACTGAGGGAAGAGAATGCATAACTGTAGTGCGGAAACAATTAGCTGATTAATCATTAACATTTATTCATAGCATTTATCTAATTTAACATCTTATAGACAAAATGATGAACCAATACATTGAAAATCAGCAGCCCTAAATAATTGAATAATTGAATTACTCAATACATGAGTCAGTGCATAACTCAGAGCTCCATGTGGTATATAGGATATAATGTTACAATATGTCCTCACTCTGAAAACCTGTTTGTTAACAATGGTCATTTAGGTCTAGGCTTGATTTAGAAACCTACAAGAAGAAGAAGAAGAAGAATCTATCATTACAAACTCGTGCTGTGTGTAGGTCAAACACATGGACCTTTATTTCAGATTAGTGCAGCTGAGGTTTGCAAAAAACAACAACAACAACAACATCAACGTCAGGTTGCATTCTGGGGAACTTAATGTAAAATGATACATAAGACATCTAGAATATTTTTATTTGATAAAATTATGAAATGGTGCAGCCATAAAGACCCTGGACTAGAGCATATGTGACACTGTTAGAAAGTGTGAAATAGGATGATTTTAACAACCTTAAAGGAACGGATGTTAATTACATCCACTGGTTTTTATATGGACTCCATGTTTTGTGGCAGAATCTAAATGGATCAAGTGGAGAATAGAGTGTGCAGACCAGAACAGTAAGAGCTCCTCTCTGCTGCTGTGTGAGACCTGAAGAAACACAACACCATGCTCCTGCACCCCCCACCACCACCTCCACCACCACCTTTCCTCATGGCCAACCCGACCGCAGCTACCGCAGCCCCTGCAGCCCCCGCACCCCCCTCCCCCACTCGGCCCCCATGCCGCAAGCCTTCCCCCTCAAAGTCCACCAACCCAGACCCACCACCCCCAAGCAAGTCCACGTCCCGACCAAAATCAAAGAGATGTGCGTGTGTGTGTGTGTGTGTGTGTGTGTCGGGAAAAAGACCAGGTAAAGAGAGCAAAGAACTGGAAAGCAAAAAAAAGTGCAGATGCAAGTGTTTGTGTGTTAAGACTGAGAATCTAATTCTAAGAGTGTCCATGGCGGTCATAACTAGAGTCTGTGTGTGTGTGTGTGTGTGTGTGTGTGTGTGTGTGTGGGCGCCTGTGTGTGTAAGTGCGTGTCTGTGGCAGCAGCAGCAGCATCAATAATTAAAGCTAATCTCATTAGGCCTCAGATCCCTTTCAGACGCTTTTAATTAAATGATGAATGGCCTCCCAGCTGCCTGTTAAATAATGCTGCTCATGACATCACAGTGTGTGTGTGTGTGTGTGTGTGTGTGTGCATGTGAGAGGTACAACATAAGGTAGATACCCTTAAAAACACACAGAGAGACATTCAGCAGACAGATAGGTATGCTCTCTCTTACACACATGCCATCTGCTCTCAGATTCAATATGCAGCCGATTATTAGAAGTTACTGCTGCCCTACGCACCGCGGAGAGCGAACAGGAGATGAATGTCTCAAAAGTCGCAAGCTGTTCCATCATACCAGGCCTTTAAACACTTCATATCATCTTCCTAATAAAATCACTCACAATACCATATGTCTGCAAAGAAGGAAGGCAGATTGGGGATGAGATGAGGATGTACGTAAGTGTGAAAAAGAAAAGGAAGAGCAAAGAGACCAAAAAGGGGACAGTGAAGAGCTCGGGGGGGGGGGGGGTGAGAAAGAGAGAGAGATAAAAAGGAAGACAAAGAGACACAAAGACCATAGGCCACGTTAGAGAATGAGAGCAACAGGTAAAGCAGAGGACAGGTAAGGGTGCCAAAGCGCCCCGGGCTCCAGACAGCAGGGACCTGGCTATGAGAACACCCATAATTCCTTCTGTTTCTCATGCCCCCTCTTCTCTCTCTATCCCTCACTCCCTCCCTCTACCCCCCCACCCGCTGCTCTCGGGCTGACTCTGTATCGGATTGCTGACTTCACAATAGGCCCTGAATCATCACTCTAGCCAGAGAGACACAGAGAGAGACGAAGAGGCGGGCAGGCCTGCGGAGAAAGAGAAGGTGGGACAGACAGACAGACAGACAGTTCAACACTGTTCAAACATGGTCAGATGGACAAATGTGCTTACTTAATATATCAGTAAATAAATCTAGCACACATTGAAAATAAAAATGCTTAGCGTGTTCTATTACACTACATGTTGTTCTATAGCTTTGAACTTTTTATCACCCGCTGTTCACCTGCAGAGATGCTAGCACTTCACAGTGTCATTGTTATTCAGTTACCTGGCACACCCTATCCAGACAATCAAGGCAGAGTTTATGTACGGGTTAAAAAATGAGACAGTTCATTTATTAATCGAGTCAACAGAGAATTTTTATAACCCATTCATCCATTCGTTAATTGTTCATTTAACAAGCACAAATGCCAAACTTCTTGTCGTTACAGCCTTAATATTTGCTCCTTTTCTATGTTTTATGTCGTTGAAAGCTGAAACTCTTTGGGTTTTAAACTCATGCCTGAGGATATTACCGTGGCCTTTTTTTTAGACTCATTTATAACGTAACTTTAACTTAACTAATCCCAAGGAAATTCAATTTTCAGCTAGACATTGAACTTGTGTCAGAAGAACACACTGATGATTATAAACAGCAATGATCTATAGTGAAAGACCCAAAAAGAAACAGGAAAAATCTTATGAAAAAACAGGTTAATCGATAATGAAAGTAATCTTTAGTTGCAGCCCTAGTCTGGAGTATGAAGTCAGTACAGGGACCCAGGTCACAGCCCATATGGCCAAGACGACCTCTCTGATTCAACACTGCAGAGAGAGAAATATAATCTCCCAGCAGAGTAGCAAAGGAAGTTCTCGCGGCAGGCCGAGCAGGCAGGTTCCTCCGTAAGCAAAGCACAATCGTTGCAATTTAATTTCCTTCCCAGCAAAATGAGGAAATATGCTCCTTTTTTGTAACCAATGGCAGATGAGCTTTTGGCCAGAAGACGAGGCTGAACAAAAGGTGGGCTGTGCTATCAAGGGCTCTATTTATGGAAGTTGCTGGAAACAAAGAATAAAATGTTTTCGCACTTTACCAAGGACTTCTGTGCATGTGATGTCATTTTCAAAGTTTTGAAGAGTTTGAATTCAGCGTCATTACATGTCTAATTTTCTTTAAGGATCAACTTCTTTTCAAAAGACTTTATCATGTTCAAATGTCCAGTCGAGAGGCGATAATAATCAGGCAATAATGGGATTTTCCTTGAAAACTCAAGGAAGAAGTAATAAATAAAATACTGTGGCCTGACTGACTTCCATTAAACAAGCATGGTCACAAAGTGAGACCATCTCCACTCGGATGACCTCAGCCGTCCCACACCACAGAAAGTATATGTGTATAACAGAGAAAGAAACACCTACACACACACATACTCTCACACAGACGCACGGCAGACACTGAAGCACACATATCATGTGGTTTCCTGTCTGGTGCGTTCCTAAAGAAAGCCCACGCCGGTTGCTCTGGGATTCTAGATGGATTCTCCAGTCTGTTTGGGGGGTTTGACTCTGTCAGACGGTGATTGGCTCACAGGCTGTCTGTGACCTGCTCACCTCACACCTAGCTGGCTTCCCCTGGCCGGCCAGACTCTCACTCAAGTGTCTTGTTTGCGAGTTATAAATTATCTGAACCAAGGCAAGAACTGAATGGGTTTCGACGTTTTGGTTGTTTCAAGTGTCTGAAATAAAATTTTAATCAAAACAAAGAGGCTGTAGAAATAATTTTTCCATTTTTCACATGAAAGTAGGATCCTTTATCTGCAGTACTCATTTGGGCTGTTATCATTATCCATCATTTAGCATTAGATATTGTTAAAATTCAGCATAGAAAACAACAAAAATCACCAATTCATTTTGTGGATGAATCTAATACTTTGTTCCAGGGAACAATACGCTGTAAATATTCACAATATTGAAGAAATACTTTGGCATGTTGACGAATACACTTATTAGCTTATTAGCTCGCTGGTTAGCTTAGCATAAAGACTGGGTGAAGGGGGAAACAGCTAGCCTGCATTGATACATTTGATAAAATGGAAGCACATGTCTATGTGGACTGGCGTCGCTCTCAGCAGGAAAGCAAATAAGCATATTAACCAAAATGTCAAACTATTCGTGTAAGATTTTAAAATCCACATCTTCCAGGTTATGAGCTACAGCATTTTTTGCACACTCCACATTTTGCTTCCTCTTTTAACTTGCATGCGTCGCTTTGACTTCATCTCCTCCTTTGCCGAAGTTATCAACAATAATTTGGCATTATTTATGTGTCCTAAATATTTTCTTCCCTCAGCACAGCTCAGACGGAGGTGACTAGAAGTCTGAACAGCAGACACTCTTAGCAACACTCAGCTGTCAACTAAACATAAATCTTACAAGAATCACTGTACACTAAGCTGAAATTGAAGTGCACCTCGGTGCCACAACTAGGATGCCAGCCTACTAGAGGGATGCCAGGGGGTAGCTGTTACACTCCACACTCCTGTGATCTTTCCTCATGCCTTGTCGCCGGGCAGATTTTGAAATGACTGTCTGTGACGCCAATGCAATCTTGGCAATCGGGGTTGGGCCATGCTCTTATTTAGCTACTGCTGCCGCATGTAAGTTTGTGTGAATGCGTCTGTATGGGGTTGTAGGGGTGAAAGAGGGGTGCAACCTGACCCCTTTCCTCCTCTAAGTTGGTCTTTCTCTCTCTCTCTCTCTCTAAGTCTTTCTGTCTCAAACACACACACACAGACCGGGACAGCTGCCATACTCTGGGCCTCTCCCAGCGCACCAGAGGAAAGGCTACGGCTAAAAGAACCTTTTTTCAACTCTTTTTTCATCCCATTTTTCTCCTCCTTCATCTTTCCACTTTTTTCTTCTGGTGGCCATACATTTAAATCCTGCAAGGCTCCCTGGGGTCAACAAACACCGCCGTCCCCCCCGTCTCTCACTGCTTCCCCCCACTAGCCAACAGACTGGAGACTTCAATCAGGGCTCTGTCGGCTCTGTGTGTGGAGTTTGTGAGTGTATACTTAAGGACTCATGCTGGTCTATCTTTGCTAAATATCAGCTAAATGCTTATACAAATTCATATTTATACTTATACTAAATTCACAATAACACATTTGACCCAACCACAATTATAGTTGTCACTTCATCCTCATCAGAGCATCACTCACAAACAACAACAACAACAACAACAACAACAAAAAACAATACAATTATCACCTTTTCCTCCAAAGCTAAACAAGTATGTGACAACAGGTGGAGTGAGACACTTAAACAGGCTAAAAGTAGCATTACAGGGCTAACCACTGTTGGCCCTTCCTCAGGCTCTTTCCAGCGCTCCCTGAGGACCCCAGACGGCAGGCTGGCCCTCGGCAGGCAGGCGGCCAGAGAGGACGCCTGACTATAACCCAGATGAGGAGCGATGGATGTGGTGGGAAAAGGGCGGGTGTGGAGGAAGTAAGGGGGGGGGGGGGGACTTTAAAGGGTAGAGGGGAGGGCTGGGGGTATCAGGTATCATCAGACAACTCCCCGAAACTTTGTGTGTGAGGTCTGCGCTGTTTTCTTAGTCACCCGAGACACGCCTATTTCACTGAAGCGGTGTGGGGAAAGAATTAGCCACTTTCAGTTGAATTATTAAACAAGACGAAAACATTACGAGGAAATGAATTACGATTGCAGAATCAGTTTACAAATGAATCATTTTCAATTGAAAGTCAACAGAATTGTTGCAATTCATGCTAAGAGTGTGAGCTTCAGTTGTAATCAAAGTGAGACATTGAGCACAAAACTGCAAATAAAGTTTCAGCTAAAAAGTAATTTGACAAACCTCGAAACAGAGAAAGCAGACATACACTACCGTTCAAAAGTTTGGGGTCACCCAAACAATTTTGTGTTTTCCATGAAAAGTCACACTTATTCACCACCATACGTTGTGAAATGAATAGAAAATAGAGTCAAGACA
>JAVQJL010025622.1:0-26537 GCA_036024295.1 Nannoperca obscura | reverse complement strand
TATATTAAAATGCCAACATTTATCAATATATACACACACACACATGATAGCAGGTTGATTTGTATGGAAGGCCTATTAGATCCTCCTGTAACCAGAAGTGTCGCCATGGCAACAGTGGGCTAAGGATGTTGCAGGTCTTTCTTATTTCCTGTTATATCACACATGCGATTACACATGCACATGCAAACACACATACATACATATCTGCCTGCAGAAACAGACAGAGGTACAGACACACGTGGGTTAAACCTACAGAAGTGTGTTTGCTTTAAGGCACTCACAAACTGGTTAAACACTGTCACCTTGGAATGTGTGCGGGTGTGAACGCACAGCTGTTCTGAATACAGGGGGATGTGCGTGAGGATATGTAAAGATGCTGCATGAAATTTCACGTCCCAAAGAAAAGCTGTGGTCCCAAAGGGACTGTATTATACACTGAGAGAATATATTACAGGGAGGGAGAGAGAGAAAGAAAGAAGAGGTGGGCGAGCAAACAGCAGCTCATTAGGTCATGTAGAGCAACACTTGCATCAAATCACACACCCCAAAATAGACACACATTTATACCATAGCTTTCTAAATAGACACATGTCAAGTGACAGACCCTAAAATAGACACACATAAGACTAAAGATCTCCAAAAATACGTACATTAGACCCCAGAACTCCAAACAGACACGCAGAGACGCAAGTCCTTCAAATAGACACACATCAGAACACAGAAGCGTATCTGATGTTGTTTTTGTTGATTTTTCATTGTTTTATAAAACAAAAAGTTTTATAATTGAACAGAAGCCTTCAAATTTGCTAGTTTTCTGGGAAGTGAATTACACATTCTTTCCTTATTCTGCGAGGGATCCCCCGGAACGCTACACAGATCCCTGGAGCCACTTTCAGGACTTCGGGAAACACCTCAACAAAATCTGGAGGTGTCGGGACAAAGGACCAAGAGCAGGAGCTCAAACAGCAACTAGCCAAAGCAGTATTCATTGCTGTTGCTGAATATTTACATATGTAGTTTGCCATGCTCTGCCATGTTGTTCAAAGGCTATAAAGTCTGTACTAAAGCTTTAAAGCAACAAAAAAATATTACAAATATATTCATGTTAACTACACCACTCTCACAGACACATTTAAAGCAATAGTTTGACATTTTGGAAAGTAGCTTTATTTGCTTACTTGCCAAAAGTGGGATGAGAAGATTGATGGCATGGTTAGCTACCGCGAGCAGCCACTTAACTTAGTTTTAACTAAGGGTAAAGCCACAACTTGTCATTTTATCACTGGTTTTTGTAAAGATGAAATAGACAAATATATGTTAGTTTCTACATGTAAAAACAAACATGTCTACTTAAAACATTAAGTATGAATTCACATAAGCCTTTAAATCAAGTGACAAATAGTGATAAGTGAAGAAGTGTGGCGAGTGTTTTCTGAAGAGGGAAACCTCCTTAACATCTGTGGCAGGAAGTGTTCTCTTTTCAAAGGTCATCCTTCGCATCTCGACAAGAAATGTCAGCTAAAATTGGATTGGAGGGGGTAAATGAATTAATAAATATATAAACAAATAAGCAAATAAGCCATCAAAGCTGATGGAATGCCACAAGACAGGAGGTGAGGAAGGCCAAGCGCTGTAGAGAGGGGGGCCAAGGATTATTCAATTTAAAAATTAGCAAAAATGTATTTATTTATGAAGCTAGGCAGCTCTGTTTTCAGGCCTGGAAGGACGTTTACCACCCGCCCAACACACACACACACACACACACACACACACTCCACCGCTTTGACTAAACTATAAAGCAGACACAGCATCAGCATCCACACTGCTTTTCAGTCACTGAGCCACAAATCACCTCCGCTCCTCAGACAGTGCTCATTTAAATAAGGAATTATAATTATGTGATTCACATGAAATTTTCATTAGGTTGAGGCAAAAAAAAAAAAAAATTGCGTTACAGCGACGGATGTATCTAGGTGTTAATATTGATGACAGCGTTGGCTCCCCAGCCAGAGGGCGACGAAGTGAATGCTAATCTGAACCTGGGTGTTTGCTCCTCTGCAGAGCGGGGACAACTCCTCCTCCCCTCCTTCTTTAATAATTCTGTTTGGCAGAGATGCCATTGGGAGGGCTTGGCTACTCGAGAGGGTTGGCTAAGTAGTGCAGCATCACTGGTAGCTACTGTCTGAGTGTGGGGGAGCTCCGCAGATTGACATTCAGGACCACGCAGAGGAGGACCAGACAGCCACTAAGCGAGGTGTCGCAGCGCATCAGCAGTATGGACATCGTGAAATCTAGTCGTCATGTGTCACTCTGAGGAGAAGCTGCTAATATTTGCTGCAGCAACATAAACTAATTGCTCCTTTTTTCCGGTTCATTTTTACGACATTTTGTTACTTGTTAACAGATTTTCTTTGTCCTGAAACGTCTCAGAGTAATGTGATGACTGCAGGCTGCAAAAACACACCTTTTAAAATATGATGTCTACCTTTAAAATACCATGGGTGTCAATCTTGAAAGAAAAGTTGTTTTTCTTTGGTCCTGAAAAGCTGACATTTTAGAGTAAGGAGGTTTGCCTGTCAGTTTATGAAATAATGTTGCATTAATAATATAAGGCAGAAGTACTTTGATCTAGGCCAATGCTTGACTCAAACAGGAAACTAGCAGTGCAGTGTGTACAATTCAGAGAACATTATGTTGTAGATTACTTAAAAGGGTAATTGCAGTATTACATGAAATATATAAAATCTAGATCTGTTTTATGAAAATACACATTCATTTTGCTTCTCTCTATCGCTCACTGATGCAACACAACAGTGAGTTACCCTGCAGTCAAGCTTTTATTCATCAAAAACCCAGAAAAGAGCCTCTTCACCTGCAAACACTCTCTCCAAGAAAATGGCAGCATTCACTTTCAAAGATGGCTCGTATTATTCTGCAGTTTCTATTTATTATTTTGTTGCAGTGCCTAACACATGGAAGCCACTACCGCTTATCACCAAGAGTGTTCCAAAAATACATAGTCCATTTGCACAGGTTGAACTTACTACAAGCCCAAGTCTGTCCTATAGCTGGAAGGTCACAAATAAAACGTGAACACTGCAGTGAAAAATACAGGTATAAGCTACGTATAAGTCTGTGGCCGTCCAGCCTTCTGCATGTGTTTGCCTGACAATGCTCAAAACTTATTTCATGCTTTTCATCCCACCCAGTGTAACTGCACATCCCATGGTCCACCAGTCCAATGCACCATCCCCTGGCCTGTACAGCTGAAACCTACAGCATGTATCCTGCCTGAATGCACACAGTGATAGAGTACTGAATGGGTGTTGATGTGCATATTCAACCACACCAGCAATGCAACTGTCACAGGCTGAAACTGCTCATTTGAAATATCTTAGCCTTCTTAGTTCACCTTCTTAGCTCTTTGGAGATATTATCTGGGGGCTGCAACCTTTGACTCAGATCTCACCAAAATCTCATTTACATTTAAATGTAAATTTCTGGGGGAAATTTAAAACATATATTGGAGTTTTTGTCAGATGTTGCCATTCTGAGTAGCAGCATTCCTCTAAATCCAAACCATTAGATACATATCATGTAAGCACTAAAATATACCTCATCTAATCTGTTTACTACACCTTGACAGTTCTACCTCACAACATCCGCATTCCTACATTTTGTAATTCTTCAGTATTACTGGCTACAAGATCTGTTTTTTGGGCTTCCTCTGAGAATATGCAATTTTTCCTCTACACTGACAAACAGTAAAAATGCTACAGACATCAGTCCAGTGTTGCAACTCCCTCCAACACCCTGATGACCGTCTTATGTGTTAATGCTTTCAGTATTGTTGATGTTGCTAAGATCTTGTGTTCTCATGTGTGTGCATGCTGTATATATGCCTCTTGAAGTTTATGTAGTCATATGGGGATCGGTTCTCTCAGTAGACTCCCTGATGCTGCCCAAATTCTTTGAGAGCCCCTTCAAAGAGCGTCTTTTCAACCAAATCTAAATGTTGTACAACCAAAGCCAACTACATAGTCAGTTCTTTATCACTGATAAACTAAATAGCTCAGGTTAGAAATCGATTCATGCAATTAACACCAGCTGTAAAGAGACAGGCTTTCTGGTTTCAATAAACCCCGCCACCCTGGACTTCACAAGTTTGCATTGATCTATAAGAATGTCCCACTCCTTCCTGAATTTGAATTAAACATTGGCATTGGCCTTAAATACTATCTGTAGAATCATCCCATGTGAATGTATTTTCATAGGCTGAGTATTCACTGTACTATAAAGTCCTAACATCACTTGCGTAGCTGTACAATGTGTTTATGCACTAACTCTAACTAATAACTAACCTGTAATGCAACATAGAATTACAGGTCACCATCTTGATTCAGTCTCACTGCTTCCAGCCAAAGCAGGCAGCTGTTTTCATCAAAAACCTTCTGATAAACCTACTGTACCCTACCTGCCCAGCACAAAAAAGCAGACAAAGTGTAGTGCAGACAGATGGTGAAGCATCCAGCAGCTAAAGAGCCAGATATTTCCCTCAGGAGTTGGTAGAAACCAAAACAGAGCTAACAGGAGAGTGAATATTGGACTTCCATTCGCCAGAAACAAGACAAATGGCTGCATCAGTTATGTGAGCAGCTTATTGCTCTGCCATCAAGTGTAAATCAATTAATGCAATTTATTAGCAAATGGTTAAGACCTTTTTTTTTTTTTTTTTTACATTAAACTAATCACTTTTGCTTGTGTCTGTGATTTTTGTAATAATTATATTTGGGCCAAGGTTGTTAATTGTCTTTAGCCTTGTAGACTCCATTGTTGGCTATTTGTTTTTAATGATTCATGACATTTTGTTGGCCTGAATGACACTTAGCTTTTCTCATGTCAGTGGTATTTTTAAACATCAGTATTCAGTAACTTTGTCAAATGAACTGTGCCAATTGTGGCATAATAACCATAAATAATGACACCCAAGTTGATATGATAGGAAGCTCCTGGCCCCCCTCACCTTCTGTTTCTTGAAATCATATTTTGCCTTACAGTAGATGATCAGCTTTTTCTTTTATGTTTTAAAAGAAATCCACATGATTTTGTCAGAATCTAACCTGGGGACACTTCATGTAAAATGCAGTGCAGAAACTGGCAGGCTACTCAGTGATTATCTCATTTGTTAACGGTAATTACCCAAATGTCTCAAAAATCAATGATGTAATGATTTATTAATGCCAAAATGTGGAACATAATTAAAAATAGAATAATTTGCACAAATGATGCAACAAAGCAAATAAAGTCAGTCTCATGTCCCTCTCTAGTTATACATTCAGTGCATGTTCTGTTGTTCCTACACTAGAAGCAACAGAGTGCAGCGTCAGCCACAGTGCAGTGCCCCTGCAAAAGAGTTTGGTGGAAAACAATCACCTGTCAGAGTTGTAAAACCGTCAGGTACTGGTTGTCCACTTTAGGTCTGCGTTCCCTCTGGTGAAGCTCATACAGTTGGGCATTATCAGTATCAATAAAATACTCTTAGTACTGATCTTTAATATCTTTTATATTTTATTATATATCCACTATGATGACAAATTGTAAATCATTAATGAAACAATGACTACATCTTATACTGTCCTGATGGATGTGCTTCAGTGAGACAGCTCTTGTACCGCATTATTGATGAAGGAATTATGTGCTTAAAATCTCCCTCCATATGCAGTTGAGTCAGGGGAACTACAAAGCGGGGGGAGGGAGATCCATGAATTGAATCAGACATACTGTATGGAATTCATTTTGTCAAAACAGCCAAGGAGAAACTTCAAACAGCCACCGCACTTCATTATAATGGAGAATATTATTCGCCCCAAATCTGCATCAAGCATAGGTAAGGTTGGCTCTGGGGAAGAGGAATAAAAATAGTCGATTCTTTAATCTCAGAAAAATCCTTTGGTTGTGGTATATGCATGCATGTGTTGTGCTAATCTTTCAGCAGAGTTCCTCTCATTTGCTTTTAAACCTATTTATTCCTCCTCCACATCCAACTGGGTTAAATAACATAAACTGGAACTACAATCAAAGTACCCTTAAGCAAGGTACATAACCCTCAGCTGTTTTAATGAGTCCAACTGTTTTTCAAAACTATAATAGCAGCTTTGGATAGCAGTCTGTACTATGGTTGCACTGGGCAGCTTCAACAGTAGATGTGTGCAACGTGATGTGAAGTATGTGGTGCAGAAAAAACACAGGAGCTCAGTGGAATATTGTTGGAAGCTAAACTACATGTAATTTGCCTAAAGATCACCTTTGGACCATGTGGCCAGTCCATGCTGATTTCTCCCCAAAACAGCAGACAGTACTCTACCAACTGTTAACATCTTCGCTGTAAACTAGGAAGAAAGAGATACACCGACCATGTGTGAAGAGTGTCTGTGTGACAGCTGAGACTCACCAGGAACTCTCCTTTATACTTTCATCTCTGTTCTATATGAAGCATGTTCATAAACGCACATTTTTTCATTCAAGTTGAAACATTTTCATGCTTTAGTGCCTGAGTTCACACCACCGCATAATGTCCACTGAGTTTGTATACAAGTGAGTCATCTCTATAATTTATCTTGCAGTCTGTCTGAACGTACCTT
Organism: Nannoperca obscura; assembly: GCA_036024295.1. Taxonomy (NCBI): domain Eukaryota; kingdom Metazoa; phylum Chordata; class Actinopteri; order Centrarchiformes; family Percichthyidae; genus Nannoperca; species Nannoperca obscura. Next base: position 19,896 of record JAVQJL010025622.1, on the reverse strand, counting down.
TAGAGTCTACATCCAGCGATTCTGTGAGACTGTACTTGAGACGTGGTCAGGTGCTTTGAGCTAAATACTAACATGCTCACAATAACATAATAATATGTTAATCATGCAAACATTTGCTAATTACCAATAAACACAAAGTACATCTGAGGCTGGAGGATTTGTCATTAGTGTAGAGTTTTGGACAAAGTAACATTTTGACCTGAAGATGGCAATAGAAAGAAAAGTCAGGGGGTTCACCAAAGGTATTACAGTTCATCCTTTGGGGAACATGTCTGTTCTCAAAGAGATATTTCATTGGTTAAATGAAAATCTTGACCTGCTGGTGCTTCTAGATGAAAAGTCAGAGGATCACCAAAGTCCGCAGGATTCTTCCTCTGGGCACCATGGATATCTGTACAGAATGTCACAGCAATCTATCCAGTAGTTGTCAGGATATTTCATTAAATCTAAAATGTCATGGCGGCGCTAGGTGAAACGTCTATGGATCACCCAAGTATGTAGGCTTCATCCTCTGGAGACCATTATTGTCTGCGCTAAATTTCATGTCAACCAATACAATAGTTTTGGAGATATTTCAGTCTGAACCAAAGTGGTGGACCGACCAACCAACCAACATCGCCCGCCCCGGGAGCCACAACGCCAAGTCCCAAAACATCTTTATGCATGAGCTCCTTCATTCAAAAACCATAAACTTCCCATTCATTCATTGAAAAACTGCTTAAAATCACTACTTAAGAATGGATATCTTCAGCCCGATAACTATTATGTAAACAAAGGCCTTATGGTGACTCATAATATTAACAGCCCGTAATATCTGTTACTTCCATTCCAGGAACAGCTGTGAATGGCGAGGAATGATTACTTTTAATAAAGGGCTTAATCCAGCCTTTTCAGTATCTTTTTATAAATCTTGTTATCAGTATAATAACACCAACAAATTAGTCTCTGTGTTGTGGCATTGTTTGGCTGATTCTAATCTCTAAACAGCATTTCTGTGCTATTTCTGCATTAGTTGATAGCAAAGGGTAGTAAGATGAATGAAAAAGGAGATATAGCGAAAAGGGTTATGAGTCAGCATGAAAGGAACAACACCTTCCATCTGAGCTCACTGAGTCATTAAGTCAGGTTAGCACGTTTATGGTTAAGACATTAGTAACTGGAATATGTCCCCGCAATATCATTTGAGGTTTCAGTTTGTCAGTGTAATTAATGCAAGACAATATTGTGCACAGTCATCTGTCTACACTGCTGATTGCAAGGGAGAAATGTGAGTCAACGTTCCAAGACACAAGAGAATGAAGCCTTTAAGCCTTGATTCTGATTATTTTTCCAGATAGGGATGGAGATGTTAATATACACTGAGTAATGTAATGAAAATTGTCATCAATCTAATGAGACAAGCAAGCAGAATCGCCACTGGGCTGACAGCATTGCCACAGGTAGACTCAGACCTTTTAGCCATAATTCTGATTGTGTTTGTTAATTATAGAAATGAAATATGCAGCGCCTCAGACGAAATGCAAATGCAAAAAAATGTATTTGTTACAGGAGACAAACAGTGGAGAACGACGGAGCAATGGGCTGAGTTTTCTGATTGTGAACTGGGGCTCAGGGTTCCCATGGAGAAAAGTTTGCTGCTTGTTCAGCTGAAAGTACACACTGCTAACCTGTTCTGGCCTGCTGCTTTATGAAATGCCTCTTGCTGAAATCGATAAAATGTTAGAGTTGATTAAAACACCAATAAAAGACACCCAGGAGAATATTTCCTCAGACGACTGCGAGACACATTTTCAGCCTCTCTTCCGGTCTCGTTTCTCTGAGTGCTTTTCCAGCAAGCAAGAAAGTCAACAGAGCATGATTATAGTAAATACATGCCGTATTCGTATTTGTTGGCTACATTGTAAAACGTCAGCGTCCATAATGGAAAAGTACTCTGCACTGTGTTCAAGCAGAGGTAATAATGAACCTCTAGACTCAGACCAGGTAATTTGGGTTATTGGGTTTAAACAACATTGGCTTCCAATAATTACCATCCAGAAAAAAAAGACATAAAGGTAGTCAAGGGGGAGAAATTGAAGATAACTATGTGTTTTTGGTACATTTTCCCCTCAGCAGGACTCCTTAAATCCCTTGCTGTGGGCCTGAACAGCTAAGTGTTTTCAGTCATAATCCAGAGGTTTCAGAGAGTTGATCAAGGCATTCACACGAGGCGGACCTGCATCCAAATCCACTGCTGCCTGAAGCAGGCAGCCAGACCAGAGTGCACCACTAGGCTTCTGCTGTGCTCATTTGTAATTCCACTGTCCCGAAGACTGGGTTAAACATTGTTTCAGTTAATTAAAACTGTTCTACCGAGCCACAGGCCTAGCCCTTGTTTCTGTCTTTGCCACAATGATTGTTTCTCTCCACCAATAACAGAGACAACAGTCATGGGAGCTGCAACAAAATGGACATAACTCTTTAGCGCACTGAAGGCTTGTGCAATCAAAGCTCTTATCATCTAGATGTGGAGCAGGGGAATCCTGTGCCGCTGTCAGAAGCTGCAGGGTGAACTATTGCAGAAATCCAAGTTTTCCCACAGATTTGCTGAACTCCTAATACTCTTCCCTGAGAGAAATGGTCTGGAAAAATCTAATTTTGTTCATCTTTGCCCTCAGGAGTTATTGGGAGCGGTACTGCAGTGGATTCAGAGTGTCTATGGTGCTGTAAAACATAAAAAAAAACATAGTGGCAGTAGAGCTTACTTTAACTATACTTTATATATTGTTTTTAATCTACAACACTGCATCATATTTCACAGTCTGTAAAGTAACCAGAAACTAAAGCTGTCAAATAACTGTAGTGGAGTGAAATGGTCAGAGTAAAAATGGAAGAAAACGGAACTACTCTTGTAAATGTACTACAGTAAATGTACCCAGTTATTTTCACTCACTGCTGTAAACCATCCAGGAGCACACATTTTTGCTTCTATAGCAGCAAGCATATTCCACAGCCAGACAGTAATATACAGCAGTAGGTTACAAATTATCCACTTTTCTGGAGCCTGTCATGTTGAAAAATGTGTCATCTTTTATAAATTGGACATCAAAGCCTGTGGGGATTACTGTTCATTTCATGATTTGTTTACATCATCAATACACTAACAGCAACTTTATCTCTAGTTATTTTAACGCACTATAAGAGGATGAATGCCGGCATCATCTGTTAGCGCTTGTGCTTGGTTCCTTCTATCAGCAATGTACTGCCAATGCCACATTGCCAACATAGCATACTGCTAGCACTTTGTGGTAATGGAGAAGCTTTCATTAATTTCAAAAGAAGCCTTCCCTCAATGGCTGTAGCGTAGCCTCCCAGTGTGCATCTCAAGATACTGTGTGAGTATTGGTTACTGTGGAAACCAGGAGACCAACTGCAGCAAAAACTGAAATACACCGTTTTTTTAATTAAATCTGTCAAAGTGGTTCTGGGAGACAAAATACAGATTTCTGCCTGAGAGAGAAGGAGAGATATAACTTCATAAATAAGATGTTACTTAGCACACAAAGGGATAAGTTTCTTCAAAAGTAGCTGTTTTTTTTCCAGGCCCACATGGCTTTCTATATTACATTGCTCCTGTAGTCATGCCAGAAAGCTTAAAAGTGTCTCGTGAAAACATCTGCTCACTGCGCACTTCCTATATGATATCCAAACAGCTTGTTAAAGGCATATTACATGCAATAGGCAAGACAGCTAGGAAGACAGTGGCCCAGGGTGTCAAGTGTGTACACTTTAGCACCTTCAAGTATTTTAACAATCTGATGCATGAAATGTGGACTGTCTCCACTCCTTCCTGTTTCATTAAAAAAGAAAGAAAAGGAGGGAGAAAAGAATTTAATCTGAAGAGCAGTTTCTCCTTGACAGCTCAAAAACACTGGCCTCAAGGACAATCTACTTTCCAACGCCCCACTTACTTACACAACAACGATGCCAATTTATGGAAATGCAGGTATGGGTGTGGGGAATGAATATTTCCTGTCGAAGCATCTTCAGATAATGTGCTGTTATCTTAATGGCCTGCCACCCACACCTTGACGGCTGCTGCATACACATAACACGGAGCTGCATGGGAAGAGGTCAGAACAAGAAGCTTAACAGTGAGGTTACTCAGGTTAGGTCACTCATTTATGAAAAAAAATTGCCAGCCTGAATTAAAACCCGAATCGGACTTTTAGACATTGGTTTTACTATTTAAAATGTATTATGCGAAAAGAATGTTTCATTTCTGTGAAGAAAATGTATACAACAAAACTACAAATTGGAGTTAAAAACCAAGCTAAACCGCAATAACTCTTGCTGTGTAGTTACTGCATTCTGGACAAGGTGTAATTAACAATAATTAATTATTATTGTCACTGTGGTTTGGTAATGCTACATCAAGTTAAAGCTATCTGGTGAGATTGCCACAGCTAGCCTCAGCTCAAACTAAAGCTAAATTTACTAATTTATTGATTTGTTTTTTTTCCTACTCATTTCTGTCCAATACTGAGCCTGTGTAGCTGTCAAGTGAATGATGATGAACGAAAGACTAAAGAGCTAACGACTCGAACCAGTCAGCTGTCATGTGAGAAAAACAAAACTCATGCAGTATTGTTGCGCAGGTGCGACCAAAATTAACGAATTACTCTGAGACTACTACTACTATCACTAATCTTTACAAGATAGCAGCGGTAGCAGTAGCGATAGACACAAATGTGTTAATCTAGACCACTTACAAAAACACAGCTGGCTGAAAAACAGCTTTTGTAAATGATTTCAAGTGAGGCAGCCCTTCTGGAATTCTTTAAAAAGGAAAGAAATAATCATATTAATCCAACAAGAGGCATTTTCTAAAATTCACCAAGGAACTGCATGAAAATGAATAATATTCCAGAGGCAGTCAATTGAAAGTAATTACTTGACCAACTCCCACCATAATGCAGAGAATTGCTCATAAAAGCATATTAAGAGCAGATTAAAGTGGTGGAAATGACTTTGTATTCTAGTCACAGCTAGCCTGATGCCAAAAGAAATATAAATAAGAGGTGTTTGAATGATTTTAGTAGCACAGAGTGAAAACAATAATGCTGATTATTGAAAAGATGGCAGCTAATATCAACATGTAGTGCCTCCTCACTTCAGTGAGTCAATGTATTGTGTCCTTCTTAATGGTCAGTAAATATAGGCAGAAGTTTTAGTGAACAGCAGCTGTTTGTCAGCCCAACCCGAGTTGTCATGTCTAACATCTGCACAGCCGGCAGCTTCTCTGCAGAGGGAGCGAAGCACAGAGGCTGTGAGCGGAATGACAATGATTAATTCAGGTGGATGGACCTCGTGTTTCAGAAACATAACCCTAGCAGGTGACATCCAAATCATTCCCGCTCTCGCCGGCAGAAATGAGCACGCCGACATTCAGAACATGAAAAACAGCTCTGCCACCCAGCCAGAGATATTCCTCCCAGCTCGATTACAGCTGGCTCCACTCAGTAGGCTGCAGGCTGGGCCGCCTCCCTCCATTAACTTGCAGGATCCATTTATCCTTTCATCACACTGCACTCCTGGAACAATAACACCATCACCTTGCTATGCATTGCACATCAGGGCGACTTTGGTCAAGTGGCGTCTCCTCAGTGTCCCCAGTAATGAGTAATGGTTTAAAGAAGAAGGGAAATAGAGTTAATCACATCGACTCAGGTGTGCAGGGTTTAAACTCCTCCTGAGCACGACGGGAGCAAAGAAGGGTGAAAGACAGCGGGGTGTGAGATGAAAGGAATAGACAATGATGACATGACAATGTGCTCATCATAAAGCTTATATAGTACTGTACATAAATGAGTTTAGTGTCAGATTGTAATGGAGGCATTGTTCCAGTTAAACATGTGCTGTAGAATAAGAATAGACGAGGCACATTGATTTCCAGAATGAAAGCAAACATGTAAATATGGAAGAATATTTTCTAGCCCCATTGATATAACATTTCTGTTTGTCTTACCACATTTATGTTGTTTTGAATTGTGTGACAAATTACTCATTTAATGAATGATTTACTACTTTAATTTACCTCTTAATTCCTTTTGTCTAAATCAGTGGCTCTTAACAGCCCACATGGTATATACATGGTCCAAGTATAAATTAAACAACACCATTGCTGGTCTATTCTCACTCTAGACAATTGTGTTTAATGTAATTTGAATGCAAGCCAGCTGTGCTTGTTAAAGTTTAACACGTAGCAAATGTTCGGCATGCTTTAATAATATGACACTGAATCCCTATAGAAGGCCAGCACCCAGTGTGTGTGTGTGCGCTTTGGATCAAAGCACTATATAAATATATCTCTGTAATATAATCAGAATCATCTTATGACAGTTGCCACACTCTGCTAATTCATGATCAGAGACCATTGGAGTTTTTACAAAACTTAATACTTAAACAAGAAGAAATAGAAACAGGGCAACGGACAAAACACTTTAAACTGAGGCAGCCCCCATGTTGCAGAGTTCAGGCAGTCTGCCTGCCTTCTGAGCTTTTCCAAAGCTAACTTGAAATCCCCAACCAGGGGTCTGTCTGGTGGAGGGGGCAGCACGTTGCTACGTCGCTGTCTCACAGCTGAGAAGGTGGTGAGGTGGATATACGGTATAACACCAGCCCGGGCCTGCCTGGATGATTGCCACTACCGCACAGCAGCTCTCCCCATCTCCCAGCATCCCCTCTGCCGTAGCTGTCATACACAGCCACCTGGGGCTGCCATCTTGACTTGTTTTGATGAGGCTGGCTGGGTGGAAGGCGGAGCAGATGGTACTGTTGAACTGGCAGGGGTGACGTGGCTGGCATCGAGCTGGGCATCCCTGAGAGTCTCAGACAGCAGGAAGCCACCTTGACCCAGCCGGGGCTGCCAGATCTTAATTCCCATCACCAAAGTGGAGACAGAGGGCCGCGGGCCATGTAGATCCAGGTCCGGTGAAGACAGCTCAGACAGCATGGCCCCCCAGCAGCCCCTGGGTCATTGGCTAGCACTCTGCAAAACACCCTATTAGGGAGAATTCTGTGTGTCTTGACTAAGTTCAGTGTCTGTGCCACTAAATGCAACAAGCTGATTATTATGAGCTCACTAATGGGATTTTTGATGAAGGAGGCTGAGAGAAAGCGGGGGAAAGAGGAAAGGACCACGTTGAGAAACCTTCAAATAAAAGCAAAAAATGTGTAAATATTTGAAATGAAATGACATGCAAAAGAAATGTGCAAAACAAGACCAAGAGTCTGCAACCACGCTAGCAGGTACGTGGGGCTGTTTTGTACACAGCAGTGCTTTAAGCTAAATGCTAATGCTTGAGCATGTATGAATAGTCAGGACATCACCATAGACATTAGGATGCATCCTCTGGGCACCATAAATGTGGAACATTTCATGGCAATCCATTCAATAGTCCAATCCAGTGTTGACATACATGTAACCATGCTACTAGTATGCAAAATATAGTACAGAATGATTGCTTTGATTGACTTGAGGCCAGTTCGGACAAAAAAAATTGTGATGGGACGAGTTGAAACTTGCAACTACTTGCAATGCGATGATCTGCAACGTTTTGGAACTTTACACCAATGTGACAAGACGAGATGGTGTATCGTTTCCATAACAACAACTCTCTGTACTTCCGTTCTAACTGCCTGCTGTTTTGTAGCTTGATATAATTTGTAGCATCTAAAATATGAATGAGGATAGTGATAGTGAGTTCCTGTCTTGGTACATTTGCATTTCTAGTATTGATGAAACTATAAAAACATAAAACAACGAGAGGGTCGAGATGAGCTGATTGGCTGTTGAAATAGGTGATGTCCTAAAACCAGCCGCTGATGATTCGACACGCTGAATCACAGGCGACGCCATCAGCCGGCTTGAGTCGAGCTGAGACGGTCCGGTTCACATGGCTGCAACTTTTCCCTGTGACGTTGTAAAGCGGTTTTGTCTCGTCGTGAATCTTTTGTCTGAACCAGCCGTTACAGGTTCAACAGGTATTGTGCATTGTGCGCAAAGCCACCAGTAATTATCAAATACACAACAACCCTTCCTGTTATTTGCCTTCAGTGAATGCAGTTAATAGATGTTTCAAACAGGCAGGTCAGGAGCACATTGCTGGTTCCTCCCCTCAGGCTTCAATTTCTTGAGGAAATAATCAACAGGCCAATAAAGAGGAAAGTAACATTCAATATCTAAGAACTGTCAACCTTACAAGATACATTCCCCTATGGTGGCCTTAAAGTGACCTACTGCTCCATTTGTATCATGCCATGTTGTTTTTTCCTGTCTGTCTTTTTCCTTGGGGTAAAGTGTAAGCCATAACAGAGCCTTCATGGTGTGAAAACAGAAGATGGTGAAAAAAGAAAAATACGGATTAATGTGTTGAGCTTCTATAGGATTAGTGGAAAGCGCACGGAAGCAAGCGGCCTCAAGCTGTGCAGGAAGAAGTGTGAAGCTGATGTGTATTTTTCCCCCCACACAGGAACACCATTCAAACCAGAGGCCAGAGCAATCTAGAGTTAGCCAGTAAGCCAACTGTGAAGCCAAGAAAGGCTATGCCAATGTTTTACTCTCTTCTGACATGAATTAAGTGCCATTCTTTAACTTCTTCAGATGTAATTGGATCATTACAGCCGGAGCTGAATGGTTTGCATTAAACCTGCACCTGGAAAATTTGGTCGAATATCAAAAGCTGAACAAAAACGGAGCAGTTTATCAATGGGAGGCGGTGCAATAGACTGGTCCACACACTTCAGTTCCTGAATTAATATGTTTGTAGTCAAATAAGCCAAATAAGAAATACACTACAACTAAAAAACTGTTAAATGCATGCACATAAACATGTTACTAACAAATTTAGTCGGTCCAGTGAAAACCAAATGACATCAAAGTCACATCAGAATAGTTCAAAATAAATAAAAAGTGCAGGGGTTAAAAGATCAGCTTCAGATACACTGATACAACCCCAATTCTACATGTAAAAAAAAAAAAAAAATCAATACAGCTGCCAAGAATCTCTCTCTCTGCACTTCTGTGCCCCTGACTGCTGACTGATGTAGATACGGAAGTGCATACATCAGTAAGAGGTTGGTGTGTAGGTAAGTGCATTTGAATTGCGGTGCAATCATGTATCTTAGATTAAATAAAACTCACTACAGAGTCATAACTCAAATCAGCAAGTGATTCATCATTTCTTCCTCTAGTGTGTGTTTTTTTCCATCTCCTGCTAGTTTGCTACGCTCCCCAATCACATGCCTACTTCAAGACATCCACAAACTGCCAGTGTTGAAAGAAATGTCGGACTACTGTGTACAGCGCCGTCTGAAATCTTTACATTGCACTGTGCAGTCTTCAAAAGGCGCACTGACTGTAAGGTAACTGACAAATATGGCAATATGGGAAGAGACATTTATAGTTATCGAAAGTATTTTTAACACCGAAGTAGTTCTGCCAAAAGTTAAATAATGATTGACAAGAATAGAACGGGTTGTACTGGAGAATAAAGCATGACATTTTATACAGCTGTCAATGATATTGGGAAACATTTGTGACAGGGGAGTTTTGGAGAAATGAATCCAAAACTTAAAGTGCCTTGAACTGTGTGAGTGTGAGACGAGCACAAGTGGAGCTTGTGTTAGGAGCAACATCCCACCAGTTATCCTCCAGGTTCAAGCCCAGCTCTCGCTCCCAGGCAGCCTTGACTTTGGAAGCAGGTGAATTGTCACAGGGCAGGAGTTTATTATAAACCTTCAAAATGAGTAACTGTTGAAGGGGTCAGAACTTCGCAGCTGACTCAGAGGTGAGGAAGGAAAAGCTGGAAACTGAATTGTCTGAATGGGTTTGATACACACCGCTAAAAAAAGGAAATTAAATTAAAAAGCTGTGATGTGGACAGTGATAATGGCAGCAGAATGTAAGTGTGTGCAGCACAGTACACTCATGGTGACATTTATGTGGGAAGGCTCTACTGATTACCAAAGGGTTCAGTGAGTCTTAAGCTGTGATTGCTAACATCACTTCAGAGTCTTTTAGTCATCTGGAGAGAGGCATGGAGTTAGCACCTCTGAAAATTATCACTCAGCTATCTCATCTCTGTGCCTGAGTTACGAGGCTCAAATACAGAGTTTATCTGTGAAATGTACCAGCTGTTTTGAAGATCAATAGCCATAAAGACTGTAAAACCGTTTAATGTGGAGTCTCAATAATCCATTCACACTTTGCTGGCTTAGAGGGAACATTTTACTTGATCGCATTTTAAATGTTAATTCTAACAACATGCACACGTGTTGCTGATCAAGGTTAAAAATCTGCAAAAGCACACTCTAAAATGACATGTTACACAGCTATAGTCCAAAGATCAAATAAGAGCTCAATGAGTATCTAATTGAGACCAATATTGCAATTGCAATTTAAATTCTGATTATTTTCAGTCTTCAGTTATGTAGGTTATAAATTAAATCGCCATTTTGACTTATGACAAATTGTTCGGCCAAGATGATTCTGGCCGAACTGTGTTAATAGATTGCAGTTGTTATTAATGATTATATCTGGGAACAAACAGATGTTTTTCTGCAATGTGACTCTGTGAATATCTATGATTCTGTGAATCTTCTTAAACTGAGAGATGAGGACATGGAAACAGACTGTAACTCCACTGCTCCAAACAGCAGTCTTTATTAGCCTCCCTGAAAACACAGAAGGGGAAAAAACCTTATTTCCTTTTTCACATTATCAGTCAGTCTCCTCTATCTGTCTTTGTCACAGGGAAATCAGCCCACTGTCACAGTCTCACGGCACCACACAGCATCAGTGTATGAGAGGCTGGAGGCTCCATCCAGAGGCCAGGGGAGCCGGCCACAGTGCCGGGGAGAAAAGGCCCGATCCTCTTCCCCCTGTGGCACAGTAAATAGCAATCTGCGCGGGTGAAACCCTCATCCTCTTGTCCAAACACATCTGAGGGTTCCTCGCCAGTGTCGTTTGATTGACAGCGCCTGTGTCGGAGGGCTTGGCGCTGTGTACACCAAATGTCAGACCTCAGCCAGACAACTGTCTGTCAGTGCACAGGTTGTGGAGTGAGTGGCGAGTGATGTGAGGATGGAAGAGAGTGGAAGTAAGCGCATTGGAGGGATGGTGGGGCAAAGTGCTGCCTCAGGAATCAGAGAACCTCATCTGGCCTGCGGGATTTGGCTGCCTCAGAGAAGAGCTGCTGCTGCTTCTCCAGCTTTTAGTCTCAGGCACTGACAGACACACAGATTGTTAACACTGTGAGAGTGGAGCATGATGACACTGCATGTTCGGCCCCTGCAACGCAACTTGAAAGCACTCCAGTATCTTGGCTAAGAGGACAGAGCACCGCAGAGCAGCTCCTGCACACCACCTAAAACCAATCCTTCACCGAGATGAAAGCAGCTATTTTTAGCTGCTCTGTCAGCTCAAGTAAAGAAAATGTTGTCTTGCCTCGATCATTTTTTTCACCCTTTGGTTGTTCAACACTCAAGAGATCAAAAGCGACGTCAAGAAAGCGAAGGCAGCAAGGTGAGGATGCAGCGAACTGTCGGTGGGAGGTTTGGACTTGAGGCGGTCGGAGAAAGCTCAGTGTTACAGACGCTATCGATCCAGCCACGGCAGTTGACATGGAGTCCCTTGAGAATGAATGTCCTGTACTGCAGATTAACTGAAGCCATTATTCCTGTGGCTCACCACGGCCCACAACCACCCACCCACCGTCTCAGGACCAGCGCAGCCGTCATAAAGCTGAGGCTCTGTGCTGTGATTGTGGATGTAAAGATCAACCGCACAGCCTTGCTACTCTCCGTCTCTATGAATGGGCATCTTTCATGCTTTCATGCCTAATTTCTCTGTCTCTTACTCGCTGTCGATATTTACCTGAAGCCCATGTCTCACAGCTTCTGTTTTGGAATCTCTCTTTCTGTCTGATGGCTTTGTCACCCAATTTCTCTCTTTTTCACCCAGTTTTCAGGCTTGGTTTGATGTGGCTGGGCATTACATAGCCATGCATCACTCCCACATCAATTTGTTGGGACGTTGACCGAGTGAAGCCAGAAAAGTAATTAAGACCCTAAAGAAACTCTGAGCAACATGTACACTGAAACACACACTAGCGATTTCCTTCAATCTAGAAATTTAGGCTAGGAGGTAGACCAATTTAAAAACAGACCTACAGTGATTTGGATCTTCATTTTCTAGGTTTGGTTTTGGTAACACTGTATTGACCAATGTAGTTGCTAAGAAACATGTGGTCATACAGGTTTTAATTAAATCCCCAGGTTATTTGGAAGAAAAAACGAAGGTCAACAGTACAAATTTTATCCAAATCTTACTCAACTCTGATTTCTGCTGAAGTTGTGAGCATGCACTGTTTTCCTACACAATGAAAGATTATTAGTGACATTTCTGATTTTGACGATAAAGTATATTGTTTTACTGTTAGCTGCCTTAAAACATTTAATCTGAATGCGGATTAATCTACATTTAGTTCTCTAGTAGTTGCAGCAGCAGGATGGTGAATGTGGGATGGATTCAACATTAACTGAAGTGTCCATGTTCATGGTAATAAGAACATGTCATGCAGTGCAACAGTGTGAATCATTGTTGTGTTTTTAGTAGTTTTTGAAAGCAATACTTAGTTAGTAGGATCAATTCATTGTTGGTTTTAGTTTGTTCGTGGGGTTTGTTGACTATAAGACATGCATATACACATACACTTTCCAAAAATTGGCAGCTTGGACAACAGGGCAGACAGTAAAACTTTACACCAGGCTTTACTGATTGTGTAGGCATGTCTTTTAGTGAGTCACCAGCCTGTAGACGGACCGTTTGGCATGTCTACAGGCTTCCTTTTTGACAGAACACTAGAGTCAGTTGTTTGTACTGTATGTTGTATTCTGAGCTGTACTCCCTCAACACCAGCCTATCTAAGCACTTTACATTCTCTGTCTGGCCACAGAGCTCATTCTATAGATAAATACAACCAGTACAGACCTAGAGCATGGACTGATGCACTCCATTCAAAACCAGCGAGCGTCCCAGTGGCCAAGCCTTGGCAGATCAGCCAGTGAGCAGCGGAGCGTTTCTCTCTGCAGTCCACACAGCCTATACTACTGTGATACTATGCTCTATGACACCAGTATCAGAGGGTGGCAAGCCTCTGTGTTTGTGTTTACAGTGAGATTAGCCACACGCACACCCAAGCACCGGAGCATGTGGATGGAATGTAAATTTGCACTCAGAATGTGCTGATTCAATTTTAACTGCTTGTTTGCTCTTTAAAACCTCCAGGGCTGGGAAGTAAGCCTTGCCACATGCCATGTGTTCTTTTCTGTTGTTGACTTTTGTTTTTTATGAAAAGGAACTTTTTTCCGTACTAGAAAAATCCATTACCCCCCTTCCAGATTACCAACTGGAGAACCAAGCAGTCTGCATAATCAAACACCAGTGTGATTCACCTACTGCAGCACCACAGTAGCTGGCATAGCAACAACACGTCCCATGGTCTGCTTCCCACACTAGTGATTTCATGTGGTGCATTATGGGTGGTCAGGTTTTTTTTTTTTTAAATGGCGGGGGCGGTCTACTACGAAATCTAATGTTAGAGGGAGCTCCTGAAGTACCCTTCACCTCACCATCAGCTTTCTCCCTCCGTCACATGGCTTCAGCCCTGGCAGAGCAGAGTGGCAGGCCGGCCTGTGGGAGGGAATCAGGTCCACGCAACCTTTAACCGCAGAGCAACGCCACTTTCTAATTTAACACACTTGGAAAGCAGGAATGCGACCGCACAGCACAGTGGGTATGAGTGAGTTTAGAGTGTGGTCTCAGCTGAACTGCTGTCGATTCAAGGATGGATTCTGCAAATGCAATGAAAGTATGTGGTATATATAGCACACACCCAGCTTAATAATGCATAGGTATAATGGAAGATGGTGTTGGTCTCCAAAGGCTACAGCCTGAGTGTAGGAGGAAGTCTCCTTCCAGAGCAATGCTAAACTGAGAAAGGACAGGATAGGGAGAAATAAACCGTTAAGCTTTTCTTAAAAAAATATAAAGCGATGCGATGACTCCCACAGAAGCAAAGCATTTAAAGGTAGCTCATATTACTGAATTCACTTTTACTTTTGCTTTGCAAACACAGCTGAATAGTTATTTCGATGTATTCTGAATAGCTATAATTTCAGAAATCCAAACACGGATGGAAATGTTTTCCTTTTGCGAGAATAGTAGAAGATATCTCATAGTGTAGCAGTAATCGTAGTAGATTTTTTAAAATAACATTCTGTAGCTTTTCTCTTCCCTAACATTTACTTTGTGAGCATTAATGAATCACACCTATAGATTTGGATTTCAAGAATTGTAATTACCTTCTTCAAAGAGACATTAATGTATGAAAAAAATCGGCAATTTAAACTGCTACAACTAGACTTAAGGTCGGCTTGCTTTGTTCATATCTACAGTTATACATTGTAAATGAAAGTAAAGACTATCCAGTGACAGACTGAAACAGCTCTAGTAATAGCAGGTACAGAGGTAATCTCCCCCCCACAAAAGATAAGCTCAGCATGGATGTTGTTTCTTAAAAGCACCCTGTTTCATATTCATACGGTTACATACGCGCACGCTAAGAGCTCTTCAGTACAGCTGAGCATCTCTAATGAAGCACTTGCGTAGGTTAAAAGAAAATCTGTCTCGTTACTTCCTCACAATTTTCACCAGCTTGTCTATGTTTCAAAATGGCAACCCCTCAGAATTGTTAGAGTTCACTTTTCTAATTTATGGTCTGTTGCTGCCTCAATTTGCTTAATAAAACAGTGAAGGGTTCTGCAGTTATGAGTATCTGATTTAATTCAGGTAAAGTAATTCTTCGTGCCTTTGAGACCATGCAAAAGGAAACATTTAACACACACAACCACATTAGTCATTTAGACCTGAAAATATGTATGTATATTAAAAAAAAGATAGGTCAGAGGATTAAAAATACCAATATTATAATATTATATATATAAAATATAATATTACCTCATTCACCTGTCTGCAGTAGCCAGGGTAGCATCACAGCCACAGAACTCATCTTACAGAAAAAAGGCTTTATGTTCAGACTTAAGTCAAGACAGCACTGCTATGTTAAGATGAACTCCAGCATAACACTGGGCCCTACCTGCTTTCTCTGGGTTGGAGCGTCAGCTAACTGCCTTGAGTGTGAATGTAAGATGCTTGACGCAGACAGTATATCAGGGTGTAGCATTCATTTACACCTTAGAGATCACCACTCTATTTTTATGTGCCTGTGGAGGCGCCATGCGGAACACTACAGAGACTGCAGGTGTCAACTGGGTAACCGTTTCATCTCCCAGTCAGCCACTGCCTGAAGTGAATAGGCTATCTGAAGACCTGAAAGAGTAACCTTTTCAAAAAGACATAGGAGGAGGAAGAAAAGGAAGTCTATTTAAAAGGAATGCCGAAGAGAAAGCAGAGAGTTTAAAAGCCTGGACAAGGTAAACAGAGAATAATCAGACTTCTAATTAAAGGTGCTCTCAGGCTAGCCGGCCAGCTGACCCAAGTATGAAAGTGACATTTAGGAATAAAAAAAATAAATAAAAAAAACATGTAGCCGGGAAGATTTAATGAGAGAGAGTCTCCCCACTTCCCTCTCCCTGTGGGGAGTGACCTTTACGACTCCCTGGTGACAACGCTCCCTCCAGATTTATTGGGCCTCTCCCTTGGCTGCACTGGAATAAAGAGAAGAGTTGCCTCACCATCCAGACGCTGACCTTTAATTTGACACAGGCGGGGACAAGCACGGTGCACAAAGCCTTGCCGGTCAGCAGCATCAAATAGAAAACTGGACCGAGCAGTGGCAGAAATGAGTTGAAAGCCCAAGACCTTGTAGTGGTGCCTTTGTTGATAGACTTCATTTCCACCTGGTGCTTTGTGTGCAGGATAAATGTGTGTGAGATGAATGTCATAGCAGCTGAGCAAGAACACTGGGTATACACCCAGACACATACATAATTACAGCTGTCACAAAATGTCATGCTG
Organism: Nannoperca obscura; assembly: GCA_036024295.1. NCBI lineage: Eukaryota > Metazoa > Chordata > Actinopteri > Centrarchiformes > Percichthyidae > Nannoperca > Nannoperca obscura. The sequence goes on along the minus strand of JAVQJL010025622.1, from coordinate 3,815 downwards.
AGGAGCTCAAAAACACAGTCTGAAAAATGCTAATTGCAAGATGGGCTTCAAGAACTATCTCATCCTGGGTTAACAGTATCTCAGGGAAACTTTCCCAGCAGCACTTTAAAAGAGTTTTATATCTTCAAAAAGTAGTCCCAAAACAGGTGTTTTTATGGGGGGTTGTTTTGCAATTAGCGTCATGATATATTCAGGCCAGTACGGTATTTCTTTAAGGTCCAAGCAACAATCAGGCCACAAGTCGCAGTAAAGAGTCAGGTTATGTAAAGGGTCAGTGGTCAAGTACATAAACAATTACCACAGGGATAAATATTTGAGGATGCATGTCCTCACCAAAGCCTCTGTGAAGGCGATGCTTGCATGCACAATCCTGCTGTGTGATAATTTTTCAATGGCATGCCTCCTCTGCCTACCTGACCAAGCAAAGCAAGGTCATATCACCACTTCTCAGAAGCTTGTAACTGTGCGAGTGTGGGAGGGGCCCACGTGAAGCAGGCTACAGCAAGAAATAAACAATAATGATTTAATAATAATGAGGCTGACCAAGTACAATCGCATCGCCATGCTGAGCGAACACAATTAATTCTTGTGAAATAAATCTCCATAGCAGCAGTACACAAGATGGTGTCCTTTACTGTGATCTCTGTCATGGTGGCAATGCAGGGTGTTAGGCTAAACCTTCAGTTGTACCAGGTAGGGGTGGGTGTGTGTGTGTGTGTGTGTGTGTGTGTGTGTGTGTGTGTGTGTGTGTGTGTTTAATCTTAAAGAACATTGTGAAGGAGATTAAAGACTTCACACTGTTACAATTATCTACAGACTTTTCACAAGGGCTCTTGTCCTTTATATCTCCATCATCACACTCAGCAGGCAAGAGTAAAGCTCATATTGCCAATCAGATGCTACAAATCCTGTACAAAAAATAATAAAAATTACCCGACAATTGAGCTCAGGCTACCAAACATCTGCAGAAACACTAACAGCAACTATTGAAGGAGAGTAGTGGTGAGAGAAAATTGGGGGTAACAGATCCTCTTCTCTGATACTGATTCATTTATCACAATAGTGAGCCTGGTTGTTTTAGCTTTCTCTAATGCTGGGTAGAGATGAACTGGGTAGTTAACCAATTTGTCTTCAGCGAGCCAATTGTTATCTGTTTTTGCTGATCATTGAACTGAATGGGATATTATCTAAGTCAACAGTAATACTTACTTATGAAGCGACTAAAAGCCATCTGTTAATGTCTATTTAAATCACCTCAGATAGCAACATTGTGATATAGCAGCATGGGTTTCTCTACTGTCATGTCAATAAATCTTTTTGTATAGAACTGTACTGAATGGAGATGCAGAGATTGGAAAAGACAGAGAAACACAACTACTGATTTTAATCCAAAAAGATAAACAGCCATATAACACTACAAATAGACAATTATGCATGTCTAAAGCCCTCTCCTGACCCAGGCCACTGGAGAAGTGATGCAACAAGGTTACAACCAGTTTATCCAGTCCAACCGGCTTAATAGTTACTTCAATTTCACAGCTTTTGCTGCCTGTGATATTGTAGTCATTTTCATTTTAAAACTTTCGTTGATAAGAAAGATGTGTTTGCCGCAGGTTGTAGGTCTCTCCAGTTACATCCAGAAAGCATTTTGGTCTGCGACAGTTGATAATGTCCCTTGGAAATCAAAAATGAACTGAAAGGTCCCAGACTACTTCCCATTTGTGAATTGGTCTGGCGATGTCAGGCTAGGGAGCAGAGGGTGGACATGGATGAAATAAAATACAGAGTACAGACAAGACTACTTGTTTACAAGACATCTCAGCAGCAATTACTGAAACTGTGTGGATTTACTGGCATGGATTATGGTCGTTCTCTGCAAAGACCGTGCAAAATATTACTGATTGTTCCTTTAATGTCCCTTTATGGCCCTTAAGAGGTTCAAGGCTGTTTCATCCGTTTCTCCAGCCACAACAATTGGTGAGATGGGATTTGCAGCTGAGTCACTGGTGCCCGCTGAGACGAACAAGGTAGTATGTTTACTTGATGAGTGGCCTTTTTTAAGACAGTTATAGAGCACAGTTATATGACTATATACAACTTAAATATTAACTCAGGAACTAATTGCATTAACATTTCAACAGGTTTTACTTTTTATGTCCATTTTATTAATAGTCTTTGCATGTTATGTAAGGAATAATGCCACCTGATGTGAATGGAACAGATTTTGAGAGAACTATAAGATAAGTTAAACCTCGATTAGTCCCTCAATCGGGAAAGTGTAGAAACAGTTTGACCCTGACGTGATTTAAACACGCAACCTTCTGATCTGGAGTAAGCGTGCTACCGTTGTGCCACACAGTCAATATCCCACTCATACCATGGCCTCACACCAACAAAATGCAATATGTCATCAAATAAAAATATATAAATCATTTACTCAGATATCTAATTTAGATCCCTCTTTTCTGTTTAAGATATCAGGAAATATAGTTTCTAGGTCTCAGAAACCTGCTGTGAAGTGTTACTACTTCGACCTGTCTGTCCTTGATGCCACTCAGAACATTTACTAACCTATATGTAACAACTTTGTACAGTGGTAGAGATGAGGCAGTGGGATCGTATTTGACTCCAGAGAAGCAATTCTCCTGTTTCCATTTATGAGGTGACAGTGCATGGGACACAGATGGTTACAGTTAAGTGTTTATAGAGTGTACATGGAAGAAAGCATTACATAGATTAACCATTATTTCCCTCATTACCTGTTATTTCTTGTCTGTCTCTCTCTATTGTGTTTATTGCCTGGGCGCAGTGACCTCTGACCACTTGTCGTAAATTTGGTCTTGGAATCTCAGTTTGTAACACTAATTGTAAGTCATTCACGAGAAAAGCATCAGCTAGGAGTTTAGAATGTAAATATAACTGAGTTGAGATCCTGTTTGCATTTTGCAAGCACATTAATTCAGAGTGTTGCCCAAATATTTGTGTCATGAGTGTATGTTACACAGATTTAATGCTGGAGAGTTAATCACATTATGGAGCTTTGAATTTGCCTTGCACAATGTATATTTACCTTTATGTCACTCAGCTGATGCTCTCATTGGAGTTGTCGTAGCGCAAAATTAGAGGTTTGGTGTCTTGCTCAAGGGCACATCAGCAGGACATAGGATAAGTGAACACATTGGCTGCTGCGTGGATTAAATCTCTGCCCCTCATTTATGCACCAACATTGTGCTGCAACAAAGTAGTCTCTCGGGATATGATATACTGTAATTAGGTTTATTTTGGGCTCAAATAAAATGTAGTGGGCCCATAGAGGTCAGCTCATAGTGACAGCACTGATGCTTTGACAAGAGCTGGTAGGAAAACAAACAAGGCTACAATAAAAGGATATTAAATATAGCTGAGTTCATCTCTAATGAAGCGGAAGCGGGCAGATGTTTTACTCAAACTATTATATGCTAGAGCTTATATGGTATATGGATATATGGTAGAGCTTGTAAGCTGTAAGCTTGTAAGCTGAGAGACAAGAAGCACGACATACAATAAGAGCCAGCTGGTACTCAAACCATGGATGTTATGTGGTACATGCCTAAACCATTAGGCTACTAGGGCTAGGCTTTACATTGGTGTCTGAATAGTTAATGTAAAAGCTTTCCTTGGTTTTGGTTTCATTATTGTGGTGTCACCTTTCTGACATAATTCAGAATGAGTCATTTATTCCATTTCCGGGTTTTTCTCTTACCTTCCGGTGAGTAGAAAGTCACAGTCGGTTCAGACAGCATTATTCAACTTTGGGAACACATTTATGAGGAGTT
>JAVQJL010025619.1:0-43957 GCA_036024295.1 Nannoperca obscura | reverse complement strand
CCCCCCCCCCCCCCCCCCCCCCCCCCCCCCCCTGGAGGATGGCGTGCTGTGAGCCGCCTCCTTCATACCAGCATGCAAGAAAAAAATTCAAGAGCTGTCATAAACACACCCCGGAGAGGAGGGGAAACAGAGATGTTGCCACGGCAACTGGCATGTTGCTGCATCAGGCGAGATTTCGGTTTAAAACGCCAAATTAAAGTTACAAGAAGAGGCAGGAGCTGGTGGGTGGAGGCAAATGTAATAGTCTAATATGCCGTTAAAGTTTATTTCTTTCCTGGAAAGGTGGTGGGAATTTCACCCTGGTGTTAAAGTAGAGGAAAGCAGACCAAAAGTCTGGGGGTATTAAGGAATCGTGTCATTGTAGAGAAGACAAAATATACTTTTTCCCGGCATAGTTATTAGGTAGAGAACTTCTCATCTTTCCACATCACCTTTTCGCACACCGGCAGGTTGTTGTCTTCACCAGCAGAGGGCGCCATCCTGTCCAGGCAGCAAACCAGTTTCATCTTTATGACAAGTGTCTTTTTCATGTTGATATTTCTTTTGTCTCCACAGGTTATCAGAGGTGAAACAACAAATCATCCATTAGTCTGCAACAATTTTCATAAATGATTTATCATTTAAGTCATTAATCAAGAAAAAAAACTATACACTGACTCCAGCGACTCAAATGTGAGGGTTTGCTGCTTTTCTCTGTTTTTTTTAACCCCTTTTATGTTTATTTTTTATTTTGGGGATTTGGACTGGTGGTCGGACAAAAGTTGACATTTGAAGGCACCACAGAAGGCTTTAAGGTCATGGGAATCCTTTGACATTTTTATTGACAAAATGAGAATTAATAAAAATAATAGATTAATCAATAATGAAAACCATCACTAGTTGCAGCCATTAAGTATCTTTCCATTAATATATATGCTCTATGTTATTTAACTCGTGCCGAATGTGATTTGATATTTACTAACAAAGTAGAAATATGAGTTTTGCTGGCTTTTAACAGTACTAATATCACTTCTCCTCCTCGTTATAGTATCAATAATAATGGAAACATTCATAATAATAACAATGCAGGACAATCAGAAGGCTTCAGCTCATGTTATGTCACTCCAACTTGAAGTCTGAGGTACTTTTGACTTGAGTATTTCCAATTTATATTTTATGTTGCTTTACACTTCTGCTCCACTACATTTAGACCTTATTTGAGAGCTGGAGTTACTGGTTACTTTAATAGATTAAGATTTGAACTTTTAAATAAAATCGTGATCGGCTTATAAAATATTATGAAGTAGTTAAAATCAGCTCCACCTTGACCGTCTACAATATTAAAGTACATCTTACATAACAGCTCAGTAATGACCCAGTAATATAATAGAACACTAAAAGGGGCCATTCTGCATAATTGCTGCTTAAGTACATTTTGTTGCTAATACTTCTGTACTTTTACTTTAGTAACATTTTGAATTCAGGACTTTAACTTAAGGTATTGCTACTTTTACCCCCCATAATGTACTATCCAATCAACAATGTTTGTCTTAATTACAAAATTACATGAGAAATACTGTGCAAGCTGTTGTTACATGTGCGTTGTTCCATAGGGAGAATAATCATTTGTTTCCTCTTTTGATTTTGAATTTCTTTTATAGAAGGATGCACTGCAGTTTCATAACAGTATTTAAATAATGACATATGTGTGTTAATCACAACAACCCAGCTGTGTATCTATTTTAAATGCCCCTGCAGTTGTCTGAATGAAAACCAAGGTGCCGTTGCTGCTGCTGTTTATATTTCCTGCCACTTACAGCTACTTACTGCTTATTACTCTTCCTCGCAGTGTGGTTACCAAAACACAGAGTAACCCGTGGAGCTCTGCTTGACATCACATTGATGGGCACACACTGACTCACTTTGTTGGAGAATTGGCAGACAGTTTGATTTGTTTTCCATTTTTCCCAGGGCAAAGCGCTGCGTACGGGTCAGTTAGGCTGCTTTTAGGACAAAAGACAACAGTATTTTATGAAATCAATGCATGCTCTGCAATACAAGAGGAAAAAACAACAATGTGATGTACCACTTGTGTGTTGGCCTTGAGTGGAATGAGTAGTTTTTAAAAGAACAAGGGCAGGGTGTGTGAAAATATCCAGATGGTGTCGGTGGTTTGTGCCTTTCCAGTTGTTTTCATTGCTTGCGGTGACACAGGCAAGGTCCCATCCAGCCCCGAGACAATGCTACATAATTTCACAATTCATTTTCACAGAGATGATGCAGAAGTCAGAGTGTTCAAGTGGTTTACAGTAGTTTTTTAAAAGAGAAGCATGGGCCTTTGCAGCAGTAAATCATTTCTTCTCGCGTCTTGATATCTAGTAAGGCTCTTATTGATACTGCTGTAGAGATAATACAGAGTGAAGCTGAGCGTGTTTTCTCAGCTGACCCCGAAAGTACAAGATGTCAAAAAGTCAAGATGAAGAGCTATTTTCAGTGGCCACTAGATGGTATAATATATGCATGCAACGGGTTTGCACGAGGTGACAGCAGCCCTCAGATTAATATTATGACAATTTTCTTTTCTTTATTTATTCTCATAATTTAAAACATAATGAGCTTAATGATTCATTCACCACGTATTTTGGGGCGTTTTAATATTACACATTAAGTGACGTGGCCGAGGGAAATTATTTAAATCTTTTCAATATTTAAAACCCATTTAATCCGCCTTTTCATAGACTTTTGCTTGATTTTAACGCCATTTGAATGAGGCCCCAGGGAACTAGGAACAATAGCAAAGACTCAGAGATTAAATAACAAGATATATATTTTATATATATATATATATATATATATATATATATATTTATTATATATAATATATATATTAATGTTGAAAGTCAGTGAGTCGTTTGTCCCTCAGAATGAGGTGTTGCGCGCCAGCAGGTTCCCGTACGTTTCCTTGCAGACGGTTCAAGTGCAGAAAGTTCCCTGAAAAACACTCGTGTAAATTTAAATGACCTGAAGAACAGAAGGAAAATCAGTTTCACTCTTTTTAGCAGCTGATCTGCTGTCAGCGTCATCGTTCATCTCCCGCACTGACGGCGTTTGAGCTTCTCTTGACTTTTCGATTTGAATATAATCAGTAATCAGTTGTGACGTTAGTTTACAAAAATCAAGTAGCAAACAGGTTAGCAGTAATAAGATCATAATAATAATCATTATTATTATTATTGTCATATTTACATGACGATGTTGATTATTTTATGCCTCATTTAATTAAACAATAATGTTATCAATACAGCACTGGCACTTTAATTCATATTATTTATGATAAGAGCTTGATCAATTTCATTTAATACTTGGGCTATTTCATACATTAAATATTTACCAGTCTGATCCATTCCAGGGTTATTTATGGTTAAAATAGACTGATACACGAGATGGAACAGTGCCACAGAAATAACTAATAATAAGGAATAAACGTGTATTAGCCTGCAGGATACGCTGTGAAGACCCTCCACACCTTTTACATAGGTTATTAATTAAATAGCAGCGTTATATCAACCTAATAAAACATCTCCCCTCGCTCGTTCAGCCGGGAAGAATCCATTTCTTTATGTCATTTACCTAAATCGAATCTTAAGAAGTATTTGTATTTTCACTGGTCGATGAGAGCAGCACAACAGCTGTGAGATCTGCTCTGCGGACCGGACACGTGAACAACGGCAGAGGTCACGCTCCGGATCTGCAGGACAGATGTTCGTCCACTTGAAGTCTGAGGCAAAGCCGGTTTCCACACGTCATATTTAATCATCCTAAAAATGCTACTGCTTCAAAATGCTGATTTAGAGCTACGCTATATAAACAGAGGAGCAACCTCGGGCATTAAGACAACAGACACGTTTGCATTTTACGCTAGAGAAAAATACCAGTCTGAGAATTATTCTCAAAGAAAGGTCGAGTTTTTTAACGAGGCAGATATTCTGCTAATAAAACGGGATAACTTCACGTGTCCAGTTGTTTTTATGGGACGTTGCACAGGCTGACTGGTACTGAAACGAACAGCCAATTATCACATGTTTAGTTTAATGAAACACTGTTTAGAGCGTGTGTGTGTGTGTGTGTGTGTGTGTGTGTGTGTGTGTGTGTGTAAATAGATTCTATGTGAAGTCAAACAGGTCAAGGTACTTGTTCTTTTACTCATATTTCTACAATCTCAGAATTTGGTTCGCGCAGGAGCTGGGGCCTACCTGTTCATGGCGATCCATGACGCAGGCTGCCAAGCAAGTGACAAAAACGAGCTCTTTGATTACTTTAAAGGTTTAATAAAAGGTCGACAGAGTGAGTCGGTGAGAACCCGACACACGCTGCTCGGTGCCCCGAAGTGTCACCGAAGAAAAGAAACCCTGTCACGTTACGCGCCGGGCTCCCAGCAGACCCGGGAGGGTGAAGGGTTAACTTTTAAAAAGATGACACATCCTGCGAATTGTCCTGGTGCTGCATTCAAGTGCTGCAGAGAAACTGGGAGACACGGCATTCCTCTTTTATTTTCGAATGGCGTCGCTGCTAAAATCAGATTTCTCGCACGTGACTTCGCTTTGCTAGCTGCATGAGCAACATTAGCACTGCAGAGAACTCTGCACTTTAGCTACGTTTCTTAACTGAACCATTCAATCCAAAATCAATAGGCAAGTTTGCTATCACAAACCATGCAGAGGCACAGTTTGCTCTCTTGCTTTGGATGAGCTCTCAGCTGAAATTAACGTGTATGGCTGCGTCCTGCTTGTCAGTTCAGCCTCCTGTGAAAATGCGGAGAGCTTCGACCAAACTTCTCGTGAACTTTTTCCCACCCGGTTGAAAGCAGCGTGACGTCGTTTACACTGGCCAATCGCGAAACGGCTTTCCTCCTCTCCGGGCCAATAGGAGGCGACGGGGACTGCCTGTCAGTCACAGGTGAGGGTGGATGATTAAAAAAAAAAAAAAAAAGTGGGTGAAAAGGGCCGGAGACTGGAGCGAGCCCGGGCTGATGGCAGAGCTACGCGGAGAGGAAGCATCGTGCCTGCGGACGTAGCAGAGACTTTCCACGGCTTCTCCCGCGGGGATGCGACCAGGAACCAACACTGGAGGGAAGAAAGTTACGCGACAGCAGCGCTCTACGGAGGGAGAAGCCTACAATGTGGATGAACTGACGCTCGCTCCCCTATCCGGACCGGTTAATTACTCAACTTGAAGAACCGTTTGCTTTTTGGTGTGTGTGTGTGTGTGTGTGTGTGTGTGTGTGGAAAATGGCCGTTCGTGGCAACTCGCTGATGCCTTTCTCAATCCAAGCCATCCTGAACAAAAAGGACGACAGCAGACACTTGCCAGATTTGGACATGTGCTTCTCCAAGACGGCGTGCTGGAAAATATTTGGGGAGATGAACGGCGCGTCTCGGAGAGGGGACGGGGAGGCTTTTGAGCCCACAGACCAGAAAAGCTACGACTCGGACTCGGGACTCAGCGACGATAACGACAGCAAGACTCCGGCCGTGTGCAAGTCGGAGAAGGACGGAGACCCTGGGTCGGATGTGCCGGAGGAAAGTTTACAGGAGGAGACGGACCACGAGTCTGCAGCTGCGGACAACGCGAAGAGTGACAGCGAGCCCCATAATGCTGCGGGTGAGTGGGGCAGAAAGAATAAAACGCAGCTTCACGCCAGAACGAAATAAAGTGTGGCTCTCTGATTTTCATAAAACCATAACGATCGAACGCCACTTCTGGCTTTGAAACACACAGGTCTGCCTGGAAGAGCATTATCATACTGCAGCCTGATGCTGCTGCTATTGTGCAGAATCACGAGAAGCGCTCTGATTGTGTTATTGTAGGTCGTCCGGCCTATTTGCAAATTCTCCGCATCCGCCTAACTTTTACGCACGGACCTATTTTACGCGCAGCTATCACAGGATACCCTGGCTCGTAGTCAGGCTGTCATTATAGCACTAATTGTTATGGATTTATTGGAGTCGTCCAGGCTCTAAGTTAATTTATTCTGCATTGACACGATTTAACTTTGGACACAAACAGGCGGTTCCATGAAGCCTGTTTTAAGGAATTAAACTCCACCTCGGGGTAAATAAACTTCTGCACACTAGCTGTGATGTTCAGGCCTTGAATGAAAACTCTGATCAGACTTGTTCCACTTTAATTAACAAAAGCATCCAGTGATCTCAGATACATAAATGGCTGTTCATTTCTAACAACTTGCAAAAACAGAAAACGGAAACACCCTTCTGTATGAGTGCGTACACTTCTTTGAATTAGTTTTTTTTTTTTACTTTTTGTTTTAATCAGTCACGTCCAAACACACACACACACACACACACACACACACACACATCAAGCTCATCTGAAATCAGCACGTGTGATTCCAGCTGTGTTGAAATAGCAAACAAATATAGTAATCCACTCGCGTGTTGTATCTGCGTGTCCCCCTCTCCCAGACTCCAGCGCCCTGGACGAGAAGAGCCCGGATCAGCCCAAACAGCGGAAGAAGCGCTCCAGGGCCGCCTTCTCTCACGCGCAGGTCTTCGAGCTGGAGCGCCGCTTCAACCACCAGCGGTACCTGTCTGGGCCGGAGCGGGCGGACCTGGCGGCCTCACTGAAGCTCACAGAGACTCAGGTCAAGATCTGGTTCCAGAACCGCCGGTACAAGACGAAACGCCGCCAGATGGCCGCAGACCTGATGGCGTCGACCCCGGCTGCCAAGAAGGTGGCGGTGAAGGTTTTGGTGCGGGACGACCAGAGACAGTACAGCCCGGGAGAGATCCTTCGGCCCCCGCTGCTCTCCCTGCAGCCGTCTTACTATTACCCCTACGCCTACTGCCTCCCCGCATGGACACTGTCTGCGTGTGCGGGGAATCAGTGAGAACTCGGTGACTGTATTTATTCTTTAAAAAATATATATATATTATTGTGCTCCCAGGAAATCCACCTAACAATATATTTTTCCGACAAGAGGAGGAGACCTGAAGGGACTGTTCATCTGCTCAGCGTCTCCGATTGAACTGCCTCATCCAGTGTGTGGTCCGGGCCAGACCAGGGGTTCCCAAACGTTTGCTTGTCGCACATCCTCAAACACAAAAACACGACTCCTTATTTCAGGTGGTAAGCGTCTTTACCGAGGAACCCCGCTAAAGAAGACAGTTCTCGTGATTTAGGCTCTAAAATCCTAACTGTGGGAGCTCTAGGTGAGCGGGGAGACTGGACTTCGTTGCAAAATGTCAGTTTGTTACCCTCTGAGGAGTGACTCATAACATTAAAGTATTCCTGTCTGTGCTCGGGAGCCCCCCAAGGACCTCTGATCCACCCCGCCCCCCCCTCTTTGGGAGTCGGTGGCCTAAATAGACTGAAAATGTCACCGTATGTTGGTTTATATTTGACATGCGCCTTCCTACCTCTGCAGTGATTGGAAATAGGCATATTCCATTGACTTTTCATATAACTGTCTCTGTTACAGGTTGTGTTTTTTTTTCTTGCTGTGTTTGTAAAGGTAAGATATTTCAGCACTTTTGAGCATATACGTTACATTATTTTAATGTCAAAACGCATTATAGTGTGGACATGCGGTGTCAGACGGAGAGGAGGCGGTTTCTTTCTAATTGAAATGTAAATGTGTTATTTGTGTTAAATGACTGTTTAGATCGAAAAACATTAAAACATATCAGGCATTACCATCATTTGGATGCAATTTTATTTTAAGGTTTTTATATGACGTGCAATATTGAGATATATTTATCTTTGAACAACACCAACAGCATAACTTATTAATAATTATTAAAATTAACAACACGTTTAGTATTTAAGGTTGCACTGGTTAGCAAATGAACCTTAATTTGAAAACCCAGTGAGTGATTATCTAGGAAAAAAACATGAAAATACATGATACAATATATGAACTATTACTTAGTGTTTATAATTATAACACTGCTACAAGCTGGGTTTTTACAAGACTTGCTTTCTTGCGCAGACGGATGCAAACACGATGTTTTGCGCGTTTCTTCTCTGACTAAAAGGGATCTCAACGTTTAAATTAATTTAAAAAATGGCTTGCACATCAAATTGCTTATAAATACCTTAACTGTCATTTTGTCATTAACAGATTGCTGGACGTCTTTTTGTGTTTTGGGGAGCAAACAAATATGTAACAAAACAGGAAAAAACAAATATGCAACAAATCGAAAAGCGTTTATCCATCCGTTCATTTTCACTGCGTATTGTCGCGGATAAAACGTTTGTTTTTGCTTTGAAACGGAGCTTTTTCTCCATGAAAACCTAAACTTCCCCATGATGTTTGTGCAAGATGTCATCTGGGCCACTATGACTTTCCCCCCAAACACATATGTCAAACAATGATGAATAGCTCTGTGATTCCCGGACAGGGCAAACTGACAGCTACCTTCAGAGCAGCGTGTCAACACAAGGAGAGGAGGGTTAAGCAGGCCCATGTCACTGCGCCTACATTTAAGCCAAACAAGGGTGGGTTCTCATGTTGGGGTGCTTGGCTGACAGCAAACAATATCTTTTTTTCCAGGAAAATACTTTAGGCCTAATACTGGAATTGAAGTATTACTATTGGCTGTTATTCTGTCTCCAGTAACAGCCTAAATGTTAAGTCGGGGTCAGTAGGGAGCTGCCGAACACCAGCCATCCATCTCTGGCCTTTTAAATACCCACACCCCTTGCAGACACTTGCACCCTGTGGGATGCTGTATATCAGGAATAAAAAGGGTGTAGTTGACACTGACAGCTAAGATAAAAAGAAATTTAAAAAAAAGATGGAAACATATCCAATAACTAGGTCTAAAGTAAAAGAAGTGTCATTTATGTGGACATTAACAGGGAACATCTGTATTTTAGCACTGGCAGCACTGCGCAGTAACACTGCGCTTTGACGCGCGTATACGCACCATCACCCGGGTACACGTAGGGTTTTGGTGGATCAGTGCGCCATCTTCTTTAACCCTATATGGTAAAAACAGAACGGCGCCTACACGTCCCAACATCCGGTCTCCTTGAGGCAGGTACACGCGCCGACTCCGATCTCCAGCCGCGATGATGCTCCTCATTGGCTGCTGTGAGGCTTTAGGGACAGAGAAGGAAACGGAGGAGTGGACCGTCCCACATAACTTCCTTTCATACCTGCATGTGAGGATATCTGATATAGAGGGACATATCGCAGCGTTTTTCCTTTCAACCTGCGATCGTTGAAATGCAAACACCCACATCGGTGCACAGGAACCCCACCCCAGAGTCTCCCCATTATTGTTTTTATTATTTACGTTTATTGACTGGACATTTTACTTACTATATTTCTTAATTAAGCTGTGAATGTAAACGTTATGTTATTTCCAGACCTTAAGGAAGTTTACGCACATGAAAGCGATTGTTGTCAATATTCTTCAACAGGAAGTAACCCTCGTTTTTATTTCGAAAAAAAGAAACTAGAATTGCAGTTTCTGGAATTGTAATTTTCTCAAAAAGAACTTTTCTGATCTTCTGATTTCGTGGTTATTTCATTTTAATTGTAATGTTTGATAAAAATGCACGCCACGAGCTCTTCTTTTCTGGTCTAAACTGTTCGTAGACATTATTAGACACGTAATACAGAGGCGAGTAATGCTCTGAAGGTTATTTACAATGATGGCGTCAAAAATACGGCTGATTATCAAGATCAAGATTATCCTGTCGAGGTCCTTTTTACACAAGGTGTTATATTTGCAGAGAGACGCAACCTTTAGAAAGGTAATGGAATTGTAAAAAATGCCCTGATGAGTCCTTTAAATGTCACAGTAGTTAACTGTTTACCACCTAACTACACTGCTAAAAAATGTCCATTTGACAAAACGTTAAATCTACATTTTATTTCCTCAAATATATAAATCACAAGTGGTTTCTGAATTAACGTGTTAAAAGCTCAGGTTTTTATTGAGGCAATCCGTCCAATTAAACGATTCACACTATAAGCTACGAGAACACCCGAGGAAACAAGAGCAACTTTAAACAAGTGACACGATCAGAAGACACGGCCTTTTTATTTGTTATAACAAATTAAATAGCTTAAAGATAATTGGTTTAGTCCAGAATATAGTATTTCTCTCTCTGCACTTTCAGATAAAATACGCCTTTATAACCCATGAAGGTAATAACGTTTCATCATCCAGGTTGTGTGTAATAAATTAACTTAAACAAGATTTTGAAGTTAAAAAACAGAAATAGACAGACATGTAAAATGTATATAAATTCATGTCCACAGCTCAGGTTTCCTGTTTGAACAACATTGTGTATTTTGCACCACAACTCACACATTTTACATGTTGAATAGTGTTTTACTTATCAGTAGTTATTAGACTGCTAAGCCCATATGGTCTTCATTTGGATAAATTATATTCTATTTTTGTGGAACAATTGATCCTAATATAGAATACAATTAATTATGAAAGGGTAAATGATCCAACACTTGCTTCCTTCCTTCTTTGTGAATTCATTAATATATGTTTAATCTATTTGGTCCTATAGCTTTCAAATTTGTCACTCCTGAACGGATCAAATACACCCTCCATTTAGGCGATAAGGTTACACTAACTTGCAGAACAAACCAGTGAAATGAGAAGAAAGAAATTGACTGAATCTTTCAAACTGCTGTCTCTCCTCCACAGCCGCTTGGCCTTTCTGCCTACAACCTTTTAAAAACAATTAGCCTTAATTTTCCCTCTGAAGCTTTCTATCAAGCAATCATACACCCTCATAAGCAGGTTGGAGTACACTGGCCTGACAGTCACTGCCACCTGCTTCAAAGTGACCCAGGTGCAAATTCCTCTTCATCCCTCATGTTACAGCAACCTCCTTCCGCTACAGTGAAGGCAAGTGTGAAAGACGAGGACTCAACCTTTGGCTTGTTAAACACCACAGTTTACATTTAACTGAAATATTACAAAACATACAACATGAAGACATGAATTTGTGACAAATGCCTTTTATTAAACGAAAGAGTGGAATGTGGGGCATTTGGCGTGAAATGTTTCCCCCCCGCATATATATGTACAAATTGCCTAATATCCTTCTTCAGCTCACATAGTTGAGAAAAAGTTTCATACAGTAAGTTATTTTTCTTGGAAATGCCTTTGTGTCCAGTTCCACAGGCTGCCGATAATAACTTTTAATAGTAAAATTATTGTTCAATTTTCTTTTTGTCCTAATCCTCCTCTTTGACAGAATCACATTTAATAATAATACTATATGTGGCTTGAGTTCAAGGTCACTGACACAAAGGTTCATCCTTGTAATTCCTAATGAATTATTTTATTTGTCATTTTACTGAATTGTTTTGGTGTATATTTTTGAAGAATACTTTTTTGGTGCAATGTATGTTACATTTCCTGGACTCTAAACTATAAAAATACCTAAAAACATGCACATAGATTTTAAAATTAGATTGAGATTCTTGTAAGACAACAGCTCGTGCAGAAATGAGTCTCGAACTAATCTGGAATAATGTATAAAAACACTAGAGAGACATGCCACAAAAGAATTGACTTAAATCTTTCTATTTTGTCACTTATATTCAAGACTGGGGTTCAAATTGCCAATAATAGTCATACTTCATTTGGTAAATACATTAGTGTGTCATCTAGAGCAGCTGGTAAGATATTCCTCTAAACTGTGGCAAACCGAGACTGTTCAGCTGTGAATTTAGCAGTGGGAAAATGAAATAGGTCTGTCTATCTGTGAACAGGCTGTCTCAAGAATAACATTAACGTTTGAAATGTTGATTAACACTGCAGAGTCTATGTCAGTTTGAGGGCAAATATCTCCCTTAAAGGTGGATTTAAGTGTTGTTGGCCCTCTTCAGACTTCACAGTGGTTAACAGCTGAGGTCTGTGTTTTCATTTAGGTGAACCTAAATCATATTCTTCATAATCAGAAGAGTTTTACATGACTTTTATCCTGTGTGTGTGTGTACATGTATGTGTGTGGGGGATGAACGACAACCGATAAGATGGCAGCCTTGGGTGTTGGAAGGACATTATAAATATGCTATATTACAGGTATTTGCAGTCAAAATGGGTTCTGAGATAATAGCCACAATTTGATATACTTGATACTATACAGTGTAATATGAATCTATAATTAAAGTAACATTCTATTAAATATATGTCTAAAAGTCTATTTGAAGAACTGCATCTGGTTAAAACTAAAGTAAATGAGAATTACAGAAAATGCACTGAACATATTATATACATATGTTTGAATAAAGAAAACAGTGTAAGAGGATGTATGTGTGTGTGTGTGTGTGTGTGTGTGTGTGAGAGAGAGAGAGATAGAGAGAAAGAGAGAGAGAAAGAAAGAAAGTGAAGAAAGGAAGGAAAACAGAGGAAGAGGAAGGATAAATCATGAAAAATTATGTTCCTTTAAATCCTAAATAAGATATGTAGTGGAGGTATTCAGATCATCTACTCAAGTACAATAAACAATGACACACTAGTTAAAAAATAAATACACCATAACATTGTGACACTTTCAGGATGTCATATATATTATTGGATTATTGTTATCATGAACGTGTCAGCAGCATTTTAAAGTTGTGTGCAGTCAAGGTGGAGCTTTGAATTGCTTGATGTAGCCTACTGTTTGGTTGTTTATTGTATAGCAATGCATAATGTTTCATAAGCTGATTATATGTTTTATATTTGAACTCTAAGTCCTGCAAAGTAATTGCTACTACCATTACTAATTACTATCACGATAGCTGTCAAAAAAAGTAGTAAGGCCTAGGTGAGTCAAAAGTACAATATTTCCCTAGAAATTGTAGTGGAGTAAAAATATAAAGTACCAGAAAATGGAAACACTCCATTTTTCTAAAGTACAAGTAGCTCAGAAATGTACCCAAGTACAGTAGGCTAAATAGTTGCTTTGTTCAGGTAATCTTTAGGCCTATTTTGTGTTGCTTTTGCACGTTTTTTATACTCACACTTTGACCTTTTATTACCATGACAACGGCAACGCGTCACACACAAGGACGCAACCACACCGCCGGAGATTGGGTTTCTGGTTGTGATTGTTTTCTGTGAAGGCAAAGCGCTTCATGGCTCTTCTAAAAATATTTGGCAACTGAAATGCCAGATTGTGTCCGCCGAGTTGCTTTTCGTTAGCTGTTATCCGTGTTTTAACCGAAAATCAGTGTACGTAGAGCTGGCAGTGTGTGAGTGGATTGTGCCGAGACAAGCAGCAGTGTAGAGTCAAAATGGCGCCTGCTTGCCCACTCCACAGTCGTTTAATCCATCTGTGATTAGCCTGACAACTGATTCAGCAACCTAAGACTATTTATTAGTGCTTCGGTTTTCCACAGATACAGTCGGAACACATTTTAGCGTCATGTCGGACTCGGAGGAGGACAGCCAGGACAGGCAGCTTAAAATTGTAGTGATTGGAGACGGTGCGTGTGGGAAGGTGAGACCATCACAGACACAAATATGAGCGTACACATACTCAACGTTACTGAAAAAGATGGACTATCAAGTCTAAATTCGCCACACCGACAGTTTCTTATTGTCTGTTGCACGACGGGCTAGTCATACTATTGTTTAGGTTGTTCATCATTACGCTGCAATGTCTTCCCAGTCACCATGGCGACAGACGCTAATGTAGCTAAGTTGGCTATTAGCTAACAACACCTATGGCTTACAGTCACAAAAAGATAACATAATGGCATATACATAATACCATAGTTGTCGATTTTGACAATAGCTATAGCGTAGACACTTCCTTACCTTCTACGTTTTTGCTTTGTTTTATGTTGTACAAAGGGAAACCCCACACAAAAATAGAGCTCCTATACTCTAAAGTATAAAACAAAATGACCTTACATGCAATATCTCAACTGAAAATGCTCTTTCATTAATTCAGTGCCAGGGGATCAAAGCATTCCTAAATGACAATATAAATGTAGATCTTAATGCTCCAATATCCAGCTTTGGGACTGCTATT
The DNA here is from genome assembly GCA_036024295.1 of Nannoperca obscura. NCBI lineage: Eukaryota > Metazoa > Chordata > Actinopteri > Centrarchiformes > Percichthyidae > Nannoperca > Nannoperca obscura. The sequence goes on along the minus strand of JAVQJL010025619.1, from coordinate 29,953 downwards.
AGTACAATATAACATATTTTCTATAGTAAATGTTCCCTTTTAGGACCCCAAGTTCATCACTATGAATAGTTAAACATATTTGCACATTGTGACACCTGCTTAACACACAAACATCTGCACTGCACAGTGTAGATTAAAAAAGTGTAAAATATTAAAACTCTAAGCTTAAAAGTTACTCCTGCTTAACAGGTTACTCAGTAGCATTGGAAACCTTATGAGGAATAGTATTACAGCTGATAATATCACTGGGGAAAGGCAGGGAGAGGTTGAAAGTATATATTTATACCATATTGTAAATGAAGAAAAAGAGCAGTAATGTTAGAGCCTTTTGTCAAAATACAGATAGATGTAAAGAATCATTTGAAGGGCTTCCTTGACTTTATTTAATTCAACAGGTTGGTTGGTTATTTCAGCTCTAACCTACAGGCGGAGACACCCAGGCTCAAGAGAGGAGATTGAGAGGAAAAAGCCCATATGATGGATGGAGGTTGATAAGATTTCAGCTGGGAAGTATAGTTTGCAGCAAGAGACATGGAATTTTAGAATTGCTTAAAGTGCGCAACAAACGATTATATTCTAGTAATAATAAGAAGCATTTTTCTTTAAGTAAGATTAAGGAATGTCGCAAAAGAAGTTAACAACTAAATTTGTAAATCTTTGGCAACCAATGTTACTACTAACGGCATCATACACAAACTCTGTGTAAGCTCAAGACTGAGCTTCATATTAAGTCTCCCAAAACTGAAAAATATATTAGATAATGAGTTTTTCTGAAGTTTTCCATCCACACTGATCTTGAGTTGAGGACGAGGGTTTTCATACCAGGCAGAGCTTGATAGGGGAGAGTACTGCATGAGAAAATACTAAAACAATGTAAACCTAAATACTAAATAATGTACAAGGAGGAATAGTGTGTCTAAAATAGCAATGTGGACTGAAACTAGCTCACACATTGTAATGACTGCATTACAATGCCGTAAAGTACTGCTATATGTTAGGATTAGTAGACAAACAGTCTGATTTGAAAGTCTGTTTTGAAAATCTATTGGCCTGTTTTACAAAGTTGATGGATGAACATCTGTAATTTTGATTATGTCTCAAATACACTGTAGCATTGTTGATTTAAGTCTAGCACAAATCTGTTGTTCTAAAGCTATTAAGTCCTTAATCCACATTGCATGTGCCTTTGAATGTAGTTGTAGGCTATGTGCCTGTGGTGCTGTGTTTTATAGTAACTGAACCAATAGTTTAACACTGTGAGTGAATCCTGTGTTGTTGTTTTGTTGTTATGTTATCTAATTCTAATTTTGGTAACTCACCAAAAGGGGTTGATTTTAAATCATTGGTGTGGATCCTTTGTAAGCTTAGGGCTAAGGCTTATTGTAACAGATAGGTTAGTCATACTGGTTTTCAGAATCTTGCCCTAGCCCTGTCTCTTGATGACAATACATTTGTTAATCAGCCAACTAAATTCACCACTGATGTGTAACTTGCTTTTAAATTTGACAAGATGCATGTGTGCAAATTAAATGAGCAACAACTTTCAGGAAATAGCTTGTTTAAATAAAATACGTCCTATAATTGTTAATAGTAAAGTTAGATGGTGAATGTTCCCTACATTTGTTTGTACAATTTGTACAATTTGGGGCTGCAGCTACTGCTCAGTGTGCCACTGTACAGTATTATATAGAGTATGACAGTTTCTTCGCCTGGCTCTTGAATCTGGTGGTTGTTTTCCATCAGTGTACCTCTCTTCTCTTGGCCAAGGACCCCAGGATGCATTTGGCTCAAGAGTGAGACCCCATTTAAGAAAATTATGTCTGGAAGGCCCACGTGAGAAATGTTTCTGTTTCCCATTTTTATAGACTAAAATAACAATGGCAGAGAGTCACCAATATACTTTTTGTCAGTGCATTGTCTCTCTCTTAGCTTAATCCATAGAAGCTTTAGGACTTCTGTTACTCCCTGTTTTCTGTCAACTATACTGAATAATTCAGTATATTCATTAAAATTATTTTAAAGATGTAGATTAAAAAAGGCCTCACTTACATCCGTAACAGCGGGGCTTTTTTCCTACTCATACCAAACAATTATTTGCAGCAATGCAAGGAGGTTGTCATGACAATTCAGCAATGTTTCCTCTTCACTGCGTTTCGAATCCCCAAATGAGTGAGTGTGAATGTAAGGCCCGTCAAGTGCTTTTCAGCTACACATCCCCTTTCGTAACTAATCTCTTCTTCCTCTGGGAGAAAGAAAATGAATGTAGCAGTAATGGTGAGATGCAATGAGAAAAATGAATGTTCTCATTCTGGAGAGTAGACATTTTCTTTTGGGGGAGGAGGGGCAGAGAACACAGACAACTCAGTTCCCAGTAGATACGCCACATTAATAACCCTCCTCACACTGCTGCCAGGTGTCAGCTCGTCACTGTCTGAATGACTTACCTGCTTGTCTGTTTTGGGCAGAAAACAGGAGCCCTGCCCCCTATTTTGAGCAGGCACCACTGACTGACATCTTGAATGCCGTTTCCCCCCTTATTAATGTCAATTTGCTCAGCAAATTGCAATCGGATCAGTTTTTCTTGGACAGCACTTTCGGTGGTATTTTTACTTGTGGTTGGTTGTCCATTCAGAAATATAGGGAGATGTGGGAAGGCTTGTCCACCTGAGCAAGATGTTTTTAAAATATGGAGTCTCACATTTAGCTTAAGGTACTGGGCCTAACTTACACACAGGTCTGTTTTTCAGTTTTTCTGAATATTTTCTGTTCTCGTACACACAGGGTGAGAAGGAGCTTTAATGAGTACTGCATCTGAGCAATATTATTCTCCAGAATCTCTTCACCAGAATGCCAACCTTTTGCTTTCTTAACTGTTTAAGGAGGAAAAAAAGAGCCAGTTTTGATACAATTCTGCAAAAATGCATTGCATCTCTCATATGAGTTGCATCACACAGACATAGTAAGCTTGCCATATTTTTCCTCCCGCAATCCCAGTATCTTGTTTCAATAGAACTTCCCCCATTTCCCGGCATTGGTATCATTTGTGACCCTGTGCTGTTCTCTGTTGGAGTGTCAGGATTACGCCAGCTTTTACATTCGCTGGTTAGTTCCAATTGGACCCTGGAAGAAAAAAGGAGTACGTTGAGGGCGGAGAGCCAAGCTACTGGAATGCCAAGACAAATGGCCGACTAGGCCAACACGAGCATGTGGAATACATTTTTGCTGTCCGAGCTTGTTAGTCCTGTGTTGTCAGTGATTGTTTGGGCTACTTAAATGGCCGATTTTCTCCTTGTTGCGTCAGTCACCTCTAGTAATTTTTCAGTCACTCTCAGCCTGTGACATGCTTCACAGGCTGAGAGTGAAAAACTCTGTAGCTTTGTGTACTTTTAAAAGACTAATGTGAGTTAAACTTTATTCTGCATCTCCCATGGAAATGCTAATCAAGAAAGCCATTGACAAAGGTCAGGATTACAAGTTCAATATGCATAAATTAAAGATTTCATTTAACAATCCAAGCTGGATTAAACAAAAAATGTTTGACATTAAAGGTAGAATCTACAATGACAAATCAGTACCTCGAGAAAGCAAAACAAACTCTTGTTTACTTGAAGAAGATTTGGGTAAACCATGACAAGGGTTTTCTTAATTATATTACATTGTGTCGTTCCTGGAGTGATTCTTATTTGAAACCTTATTTGGATAAACCTAAACCTTCTGAGCATGAATGGGGGTAGATAAGGCCATAGGCTCAAGTGAAAGCTTAGTGGATTGAAAGAAAGAATTTAGTTTAAAATCCTCTAACCCTCAGTGATTGTCAAGTACCACATTAAAATGCATTTGCTGCCACATGAACACTCAGGGAATCCCACTGCTTTACTTCTACGTTGTGTTTATGTAAGCACACTGCTCTAAAGATAGCTAATAGACATTCAGCACTCCATTTTATTCCCCTATCCTCATCCATCAAAATGAATTAAACTTGGCATGTCAAGCCTGTGCTATGAATTCCCATGGATTTCAGGAGAGCCTCTAACATGCAATTTTTTTTCCTCCTCAAACACAACAGTGACAGTGATGGAGGTTGTATAATTTGTGGCAATTATAAGGTCTGCAGTCTTGAGACATGACACATACGCAGACACCTGTTTTTGTAATTCACATTGATTTTCAGTGTCAGAACCGTGGCTGAGTAGTGAGACAGCAGAGCAGGAGGCAGACAATTACATCAGCACACCTTTCAATCAATCACAACGTTGTTGAATGTGCTTGAAATGGATTTGTAATAATGCAATTAATGTCCTACAGCAGCACATACTTCACCGTTGCATCGCTTAAGAATTATGGCTGAATTATGGCTGAACGCTGTTGTGGCAAAGAATCACATAGAAGTGCTGTGATATGATAAATTATACCTTTTGTATTTTTAGAAATATTAGAAAATGTAATATTGTAAAAAGCTTACTTTGGCATTTGGTGTGAATGAAATCAAAGTTCTTCTACTTCTCCCCACCAAAACATCACTTTTTCAGGAAGTTCTTTAATATACTGTATGTTTTCTCTGGAAGCAGTTTTGCAGCATCTTGCATTTTGCCCAGAGCCATGCTGCAATTTTGATGTTGGTTTTAATGTTATGCATATGTATGAATATGGTTAATTCTGCAAATAATTCACCTTATCCTGAAAGCATTTTCTTTTTAAAACACTTAACTGCTTAAAATGACATATTTTTAGTCCTGTTGATTGCTGCAGAGGTGTTCTGGCACTCATTCTCCGTGTCTCCCCCTTTGTCTCTCTGTTTCAGACATCACTCACCACCAGGTTTGCACAGGAGGCCTTTGGGAAGCAGTACAAACAAACCATCGGCCTGGATTTCTTTCTGAAGAGAATAAGCCTTCCAGGTGAGACACCTTTCTAATCTTTTGGGAGTGCTCGCTTGTTCGGAGACTCAGCATGGACACTCTTATTGCGCAAGCACATAGTGGCCGAATGCCGACTTGTTAATTTAATAAAATACTGAGGAGATGTATTGGGCAAGATTGTACTTAGACCGACTGGCTTAACTGTAAGTGTTTGTTTGCAATACTGTATCGGTTTTGGATGTTTGTGTGTACTTAACATTATCAGTGTTAAAACAATCCAGAATATTAACAAAGATGCCGGTTGTTCCGCCGTCACTTTTCTGGTACTGTTCATATTTTCTTACCCTACGGTTTCCAGGCAGAGTTTCTTCTTAAGGTTAACTCAGGAGCTGAATATGTCTTTTCTGGTAGCTCCTCATTGTAGAGTGTCTGCCACTTCTCAGGCTTATTCACTCTGAAAGCTCTTCTCTCCAGAGCAAACAGAACACTTTTTTGTTTGACTTCACAAGGCCAATGCACAGCTTATGTCCAAACAGGCGAGCTGCGCTCATAATTCTGTGGGCACAGTACAGAGTAAATACATTAACATTTTATATCCATATCGCTGATCCCCAAGTTCAACTGATCTTTGTTCTGCACCACATAAAACATTCATGTTCTTGTTTGTTTATGTTGAATCCGCAGAAATAAAGCCACACTCTGTGTGCCCCTTAGATCTGTAAAATAAATGTTTATTGACTAATGCTATATTTAGACGAAAGCACTCCATTTTTACTTCCTACCATGTGAAATGGGGATTTTCAGCATTTTAAATGGCATTAAATTTTGCCAAGGCCTAAGCTCCAGAAATCTGCAAAGTGCCTCCATTCTTTCATTACTAATAAAACAACATTAAGCAAGGGCAAATTAAGTGCTAAAAGTAAAAGTTATACTGATTTGTGAGTTGGCTGAAGCATTCTATTTTGATTTTGTGTCAGTTTCAGCTTATGAGACTTATGAGAACTAAACCCCCAAAAATGTTGTGGTGGAGTCTGGATGAATAGAGCTGGCTGGGCTCAACTCCTTAATGTGAACTTGAACAAATGCTGTTAATCGTTTGACTTCTCTTTCCACTAAGTTTCTTTCCTGAAACAATCACCGTTCTCTCGAGTGTGAAACTGTAACCTTTGTTTGAACAGAGTGTACATATGTCTGCATCACTGGGGCAGCAACAACACCGGGTCCAACACCGGAGTTGTTAAATGGCCCATTTTCTGGGGAATTGGGTGTTGATGAGCTGATGAAGAGGAGGGTGGCTCGGCGAGCTGGGTGGTCCCAAACGTTGTTAGGACCCCCACCCTGCCTTGTATTGGAGAGGTTGTGTGGCTCTCTGGGTCTCGATGGGGCTGTAAGGGTCTTTTGCAGCAGGGGGGCGAGTAGCCTATAGCCAGCAGTGGCCCCTCTCACCATGAAGGCCCAGCTTGTCAAACTTAATGTACATTTTCCAACGCAGGGAGAGGTGAGGCGAGGCTGACTGGCACATAACAGCCTCCTCTGTGTGTGCTTTTTATAACAATACCTCTTCCAGATGTCTCTGCCAAACCAATGAGGTAAAGGCGGTGAAGGGGATTGACTAGAGGTGAAATCTACTTGATAGATTCAGTCAGACTCAAACTTTTGGACTCAAAGCTTTGTCTGCATCCACTTCACGTCACACTAAGAAGACACTTTTCTCATCAACGGGCCCTTTTTCTTTTGTCATGGTTATCACTTTTTAGGTTTGTCTATTGGGCTCACAATCACAGTTTCTACTTCTTGCAAAGCATAAACAGAAAAATGTCAGCTCTGTTGAGTCAGCGTGAATCTTTGAAACATAAATAAAGCTAGTGTCCAAGCGTGGTGGATGGGTGGGGATGGCTCTTTATAACACCAAGGAACCGTTATTCATTGCACTCCTCAGTGTGGCTTTACATTGACACTGTATAGTCTGGATGTAGTGACTGTGAACCTCAGCGTTTCCTTCCCTCGCTTTAAAAAGGGGACTTATGAAGGGGTTGAGTCGTCCAGCCGTGTCCACAGTGTACGCTCTGCTCCCCATCGCCGCTCCAGCCCAGCGCAGGGCCCTCATCACACCAACATAAACTCCTCGCTGTCTGGTCCTCCCTCCTCCTCTTTTTTTTTTTTTTTACAACAACCCCTTTCATTTTCCAGAGGAAGAAAATATTCATTTGGTTCATGTGCCCGTCTTTCTCTCTCTCTCTCTCCCTCTCATTCACTCCTCCTTTCTCTTTCCACAGGCACAAGGACAAGAGTCTTCTTTTCCTCTTATTTTGTGTTTAATTATTGCTATTTTCCTTAACAGCACATAATTCACCTCACTTTCCTAACTTGGCAGGATGTGGCACAATGCAAACAGCTCTTCCCCGGCTAATAAGTAATTTTTGTTTTACTGCCAGGGTATTGAGAATGTTTAAATTAGAGGGTAAGCGTACCTATTCATCCCCCTCAATCTCTGGCCTGGATATTTTTGGATGTGAGGTGTGAGTGACCTGCCAGGCAATAGCGCTTAGCATGAAAGATTAATCGCTGATTTATTGTTTCCATTATGTACACCAACAACGTTGACTTTTATTATAGAAATCGCTCACCCAAAATACAGGCTCCAGTTACAGCTGACTTGTTATTTCCCCAGGATTATGAGCTTTGTTAAAACAAACAAGCTCATGATTACAAAGGATAACACGTCCGGAATGGAATCCCACAAATTGCCACAAATTGCAGCATTATCACGTTTTTTTAAGAGATTAGCAGACAAAAGCATTTTTAAGAAAAGACAGTTGGAGTCTAAACTCTGAAACATCTATGGCCCCTTTTATAAAGCTGATTTATGCACATTTAAATGTCAGCCCTGTTTGATATTGGATGTATTTCTGTCACTTTTCTCTGCTGCAGGCAATTTGAACGTGACACTGCAGGTGTGGGACATCGGAGGCCAAACATTAGGAGGGAAAATGCTGGATAAATATGTATATGGAGCTCATGTAAGACACACACACACACACACACACACACACACACACACACACACACACATACAGAGGGCCACAAATACACGCTGCCACTTTTTCTTCTGCCTAACAATCATATTGCATCTCTGGTTTGTGCTTCTGCTTTTTGAACTGAGCAAAAAGACTTTGAAGGACAAGAAATGTTTGTGAAAAGGTAATAGGATGCACAGGAAGAATTTGTTAATTCCTGTATTGGTGACTCTGCTCAGGCTTATTAATACAGCCTGCACAGTCATTCAGGGCCACTCCCTCCCTCTGGAGCCAAATCATAATAAACTGTCATTTGGATTCACAGTGAGCGTAGGTCAAGCTTTATAAATCAGTGTACCTTAAACATGTCAATGTATCCTAGTTTGATTGAACTTTAAAGCAATTTAAACTGAAACTATTAAAAGTAATGAGACTTAATACTTGATAGTACTCCACTCATACACTAACAGGCTACTTATTGATCTATTTATTCTTATCCAATGCTTGTCCGGTGGAAAAGTCAACAATGTGTTAATTAAAATGGACAGCCGAGCTCTCTGCAAACACTGCAATTTGAATCAGTGCATACCAGTTTGTACATGTGCCAGCAACATCAGCGTCCACAGTTAGCTGTGTTGCTGTAGACGAGTGCTATATGTCAGAATGTTTGAAGAGGCCTACATGACCATGCTTTGTCTAATCGGAGATCCATACTGCAGCACAAGGCAGGAAACCATTTTCCAGCCATATGCAAGCACACTTGTCATGTTTGTGTATGGAAACTAAACAAACATTAGTTGGAGGTTCTTTTCCGTTCCACGACTGTACCTGGTTTTAAATGTTTTTTGTTGACATTTTTTCTGCCCCAATAGTGTGTACTGTATATTATCCACCCAGCAGCACTTCATTTACTGTCTCACCCCTTCACAAGCAAAATGTTGTACATCATTTCCATTTCCATCATTGCCACGTTGCAACACTTTACTTAGGGAGTTTCTGTCAGCACTGAATGCAACTTTCACACCTATTGTTCAACACAGTGTGCCCTGTAATCAATCATGGCTGTTTGGAGGGACTCACGGTAATTGTCAGAGGCCTAAGCTGTCGTCACCGACCTTGCATGTTGTGACAGTGCGTGTCTGCTGAACAAAAAGCAACAGACACCCCTTCAGTCGTGTTGCATCATGCAGTAAAAGTAGAGACATTTACTTTGGCTCACGTTAATTTCCAGAAAAAGTTTAAGCAGTGATAACGGAAAGCTGAGATATGTGATTATTTGTCTCGAGTTATGCCAACAGCTCGTGTATCTGTGTTTCTCTTTGATTAATTCATGTGTTCACGTAAACAGCAAACTCTTCTGGCCCAAACGTGGCTCTGGTGTTGTTGCACAAGTGTTTCTGAAGTGAGGATTACATCAGGAGGAGGAAAATGTCTTTAGGCAGACCGTTTTCATTCATTAGCTCAGATAACCAACCCTCACCTTTATTCTGTACTGTGCTTACAAAATTGTAAGCTGTTGGTACAAACCACAACTTTCATTTTAAAACAGATCCACGTGAATTTCCACATTCTCACTTAGGTCATATTACTACTGAACCTACTTCACTTGTGTGAGTGAGTTTGTCCCCTTCTACACGAGTCTGTCCCCTTTTCTTAGAAGAGGAGCAGTGCCACCTACTGTTCCCTCGCTCCCTCAGTATTACTCATGTTAATATGAAAGAATAGGAAATGAAGCTGTGTACTCGCATCCAGTATCCAGGAGTGTGAAGCTGAGCTGCTCAAATCAAAGTCTGAGGCCTGTGTCAACATTGTTCCTTTATGTTTTCCAAACACAGGGACTTCTCCTGGTTTACGATATCACCAACTACCAGAGCTTTGAGAATCTGGAGGACTGGTTCAGCATGGTGAAGAAGGCCAACGAGGAATCTGATATCCAGCCTGTTGTCTCCCTGGTTGGGAACAAAAGTAAGAATTACACACACATAAACACACAAACACACATACACTTCTTGTTTTTCAGCAAGGAAGTACAGCATTTTGAAAAAAACGTGGCTTTAGTTTCATATCTGCTAAGTAGCTGCAAAGAAAATTAGGTTATCTTATATTTATTGGACTGAGTTTTTCTCTATTCATTTTACCTTGACACATGCTTCATTTTGTGTGTCGGTGTTTGCACGTGGAGGAGTGAGTGTTTAATGGTAGCAGATGTGTTTGTTAGAGCTACAGATAACTGATTGGTGTGATAAGCTAGTTGATAAGAGATTGAGGTCTTGGAGCGATGGGAATGCTGATGTTTGTGAACTCTGGGGAGTGACTGACGATGATTTAAGATCCCCGGGCCAACAGACCTAGGGCACCGCTTATCTGTGCCCCCCCGCTCCTTCCCTCCCAGTCGGTACCTGTCTGGCCCCCCCCAGCCCGAGTCTGCGCTCCTGTCCTGAGTCCTTGGTTAAAGAGAAGAACTCGACGTTAACCAGACAGTTCTCCTGCTATCAGCCTGCACCCATCCACCCATCTCCAAAATAAAGAGTAATAATGATGACTCTTTTTAAACATCCCCTTGACAGATGTGGAGTCATGGCTGCTGCCGTGTTATTGTAAAGTAGGGCGTCGGTGTGTGTGTGTGTGTAATGGTGACTGTCCACCTTCCTGGGCGATGATGAACGGTCAACAGAGTGGTGCCTGCACACAGGAAGCTCTCGCTAATGTTACTCAACGGGGGACCACAGGTCACGGTTTAATTCGCCTGTCTAGAGCAGATTCTCTTGTCTTTGCATCCGTTGCATCTCCTAATGCGCCGGCTTTAACGGTGGGCGCCTCTGTATTTAGGCTAGGTTTTGGGTTGTGTGGGTGAGTGTGGGTACTGTAATATTTAAGTAGTGATCATCCTGCTGTCATGCTCCTCACCCCCACACTCACACACTCGTTCTGCCCCTAATGGCTCTACTGCTGAGAATGGCCCATGTGTGTTTTTTTCTGTTCCTACAGGCTGAAAACAAGAAAAACAAAATCCCACACAGATTGCCCCTCTAGGAGCAATCAATTACCTTGCGCGACTTTATGAATCCCTGAACCCTCCCATGGACTTTTTTATTTTTTTTTCTATCAGGGTAGTCTAGCTATCCAGCTGGAAATGTCCACACCTACATTTTTGTTTTACTTTTACTTCTTCACACACCCATCTGAGTTTTTTTTTCCTTTTTTTGTGTTGCTGAAGAGCTTCTAACCTTTTTAAGCATTGTAGCGTTTTTATGTTTTCTCCAACTTGAATACTTGGCGCACATCAACAATAAGACGAACATGTAAATACACAGCATTCTTTTGGGAGCGGAGTTTAGATTTCTTTTAAATGGTTCCCATGATGTTGGACTGAGTGAGACAACATGTTTGTGACAACCAAAATAGAAGTACAGACATAACAAGGAGCTTATAAAAACACTACAGATTTATGTCTGTTTGAGGGCTTGTTTTAGGGAAGATTGTGGTGGTTTCACCACTCAGATTTTTTTGTGTGTTTCCCCTTAGATAAACTTAAGGTGAACTAGATGTCATGTGCAGAGTAGTACTTACTGTAGTAGCTGGACAGAGCAGGAGGAGTTATACATATGCAGTGTAAAGTTTGTCTTCTAAAAGACCTATTACAGTATTATAATATTTTAAGTGTTCTTTTTACCATAGAGTCAACATGGAGGCTTACAAACAGCACATGAGCGACCATATACATTGAGTTTAAATTTCTTGAATTACTCCATGCCTGCCTCCTGGTTTAATTTGAACACTGACTTCTTTACCCAGTGTACAGTAATTGAGCCTGTGGACCAGACTGGTTCATTAATGATGCTGTCCCCTCCTCTCCTTACCCTGGCCTGACTGCCCTCCTGTGCCATGTCACTGCTGGGGAACAATCTCTCCTTTCTTCGTCTTAGCATGGCCGGCTGGGGTTAAGTGTGCTTGTTAAGCACCAGCATGCTGCACCCCCATAACCTCTGCATGCTGCCCAGAGCCTTGTGTTTAAATAATGGCACCACTTGTAACAATTCAGAGAGGAAACCAATGAAATGTTTTATCGAGGGCACACATATGTGCACACAATTATTTATGCAACTGCATGCGCACACAGACACTCGCAGAGGAACATGTGCTTGGGTAAAGCGACACACTTGTGGAGTTCCTGGGAACACATGGGTAGTGGAAGAATGCTAAGCTCTCAGTCTGTCTAAACATACTATAACTGTTTATTACAGTGCAGCCCAGTGTAACACCGTATGGTACACAGTAACCTCTCAAGAGAAATGTTGGCTGGTTGCGCAGTCATCTCCTCCACCACTTGAGTGTTTCATTTTTAGTAGACTAATAAGTGCTGTGTGTTTTTGAAAGCGCTCCAAACAATAAATTCTGTTGCTCTTTTCTTAACAACAGCTGCATCTGGCCTGTTTGTGACCGTCTGCCTTTTGGATCAGAGATTTTTTAAAAGTCGATGATGGCAAACTGTTAGCAGTCCTAATCCAAATTTTGCGTGTTTTTGTGTGTTGTTACATACACATATTATCGTTGAATGGGACCATTGCCATTTTAAAATGGCTGTTAGAAATGAGAACACATATTTCTTTGAAGACATTAAGCTTGTGTCGTTTATCAAACCAATTTGTTTTTATTAAGTGGGGATCGCAGGACCCCTGCTCTCTCCCCACCCATCACCCTTCCCATTGCTAGTGCTCTCTCCCTCAGGAACTCCAGAGCATCCATCATGGGCTTGCACAGCCCTTATTTGGGTGACTTAAATGGGTTCAGTTCTCTTAACCCCTCCTCATCACTCATGGCTCTTTTCTCAGAGGTTCTAACACTGTTCACTGCCGATCCACTCAGGCCTGCCATGGGAAACGTTCCCTTCTTTAGGGAGATAAGATCCCCACATGAAGAGAATTTGTACACTCAATTATGTGTTACCTGTTTTCTCTCCTGCTCAGTTTCTTTGTTGCCTTTCTTTCTTCTCCAAGTCTCTATCTCATGCCATCTCTCAAACACACTTTCACATTCATTTTCATCTCGTGCAAACATTAACTCTTTCAATCACACACACACACACTTAGACTCTACTCTTAATGCTTATCTCTCACATGTGTAGACCAACACTTCTGCTGTAGCTGCTTTTACTTTACAGTAATGTCTTTTCATTGGCTCCGGGTCTCTGTTGTGTTAAACAACATGCATGTGTTTGCTTTCTGCACGCTACGGCAGATCTCTTCACATACCGTTACCCGTCGCACTTCTCTCTCCCCAGTTTTCCATCCATCCATGTGAAAGTTAAAGCGAAACATTGATCTCCCCTAACTCTTGTTTGGTGAAGCATGACCATGCCACCAACATTGTTGGTCTTGAGTTGTTTGGCCTCTTGGCAAGGCCTCAGGTGCAGTTGAAGCCTTCCCCCTCCCCAGCTCTCTCACCCCCGTTACCTCCCTACCCCTGTAAAGCTGCCACAGTTCCTGTCTGTTCAGCGCAGGCCTGCACATTTCTTAATAGAGAGATGCTCAGAAGTCCAGGAGCGCAGAGGAGCTCAATGCGCTTCTGTTTTTGGTTTAGCTCAAAAATGTTTTTCCTGGCTCAACCCACTCGTACTTAGGTCCTCTTACAACAAACTAAAAGGTCGTAATTGCCCCCAAGGGAAAGGTTTAGCCACAATAGACATGTGGTGGGACAAAAGCCCAGTACTCTTACCCAGCACCCTCACCCCTCCCCAGATATAAGGGATGAACACGTCAGCAGTGTCTGTTTTTCACTGTGGGTAGTGCGACCACAGATTCGACACTGTAAAACATTATATATACAGTATATAGACCCAGTAAGGCACAGTGTATGGTTGGGTAAATATCTGGAATGGTTACAGTTTACAGCAGATCCAGTGTTTCCTGTTTCTCTTCAATTTTTATTAAAGGTAAAGGGTCAGAACAGACGTGCGTATCAAATTGTCTCAGTAACCACACTGACTGTAGCCTGCTGTAAGTCTGGAAAAGATGGGAAATAGAGGTTCAGGTTACAACAAGGATACGGAGGGATGATTGAAGAATTACAGCAGTATTACACTGCGGCTAATAAGTCGGTGTAAAATCACAGCTGCAGATGCTGAGACGTGTGTCTAGCAGTGATGAAGAAATATGTGCTCAGGTTTTTTAAGTCTACTCAGGTGGCTGATAGGTGGTCCTTCCCATGCGAGCAGTGCCAATCCGGTGCTCTGATGCTAATTGAACTAAATGCTAAGATTTAATTGCATCAACTGTTTGACCCAGCTCTGGTCCCCACACTCATCTCTCTTGACTCGTATGCCCGTCGAAACATGGAAAGTCCTCATTCATTTTAGCCATCCATAAAGCAAATATTGTTGCACATGCAGCAGATGATCTGTCTTCGCATACCTTCTTGTGTGGTAAGTCACGGGCCATTTGAGTTGCACAGCACAGCTTAGCCACCTGACCTGAGCGCAGCCTGGAACCCTCATCACGCTCAGGCTGTACTTTATTTCTCTGCTGCTCCACAACATTGATATGGAGGAATTCCTGGACGGGTCCTTGCTGACACAGGGTTGGGTAAATAACCGATTGATCTGGATCCACAGGCATATATTATAAATGTATGTGAAATATCAACATAGTTTTTGCCTCCTTTTTTTTTTTTTGTGGTGTGAGATATTACATCACTGATTTTGCACCCTGCTCCAGCTTTAGGTTTTTAAGTTAGTTGATGTTTGCTCAGGCACTCGTGAACAGAACACACTTTTCCAGGTAACAGTTCACTGCTGTGGCTTGAAGTTGAATATGCTCAAAGAAAGACGTTTTAATTATGTATAGTCCTATAATCATGCGATGTGTACAATTACGAAGGCTCCCCTGTGCTCTGTGTAATTATTATAGCTCATAGTTACGCCAGCGGCTCACAGAGGCGTGTATTACTGCTCTCCCATAAAAGACCACTTAGTTTAACAGCGACAGGAGAGCTTGGAGGACATGGCCAGTGAAACCCTGGCCAGCGTCTTGTGCGGTCGTCTCAGAACTGGGCCTTTTGTTCACTTTTCACGAGTCCTGGGAGCCTGTTAACCCAGTCTGCAAGGCCCTTGGCCCCATGTTTTACTGTAGCAGTCACAGCCCGGCACTCCTGCTCTCTCCCTGTCTGTGGAGCAACTGCTGGACACTCTGTTTCACATTCCCTGACCAGGGAGGAAGACCACATTGTTTTACTAGCCGCTCTGGAGTATCTGATTATGTTTTAAAGTGTGAATGCATGTGTGTGAATGCATGTGTGTGTATACAAGCGCGTGTGCTTGCACGTGTGTGTGTCCGCACATCGTTTCATGAAGAATGATCAAAGGACAAGATGAGCTGTGATCAATGAGCTGTCGACAGAACACTTCTGACCTAGTGGAAAGCGAGTCCCCTGACGGTCCCGGCCCGTTTCAGGCCACCGGGGCAGGGGCGCCGCAGTACAAAGAGCGCTCTGTCTCTGTCAGGATCCCCCCGAGGACTCCTGCACGGGCCCCGCTCACCTCGACAACACCAGGCTACTAACAGCACTTCATCTGTCTGTACTCACTCAGAAAAGTCATGATAATATTATTAATTTACCTTTTAAGCTTTAATAGGCTGAATATTTCTAATTATTCCAGCACAAGTTGAATCCTCATAGCTCTAGGTATACAATGTCGAACGTCATCAATAACATATATAGAATTGGCTACAGATTTCTGGAATAGTATGCAGGTGTACTGATGCAGGCATTGTAATTTCCTCAATTGTAAGGGCCTGCCAAACATAATATTAAAATAAATTTTCAGTTACTTTGAAAATAAAATTTAGATGTTCCAGTCCTCCTAAAATAAACGTTGTCTCGTGTAAACAATACCTAGACTGTTAAGGTCTAATGAAATGTGCCATTTTCATAGCTACTTGACTTCTGAATGACTACATAGTGTCTTAAGAGTAAAAAAACCCACAACTTTTTCTGTGATACCTCTGTATGATTCTGTATTTCAGAAAAGAAAAAATGAAACTGGGAACTAGCCAGTAATTTTTTGAAGGGGAAAGTGTTCATTTTTCACATTTACATTATGTTGTTCATATTTTAATACAGGTAGAAACTAAACGTGTCCTTCATACTTCAAAACGTTCCGTTTTTATGAGCTCTCTCCATGTCATGTAAACCAGTTGGACCCAATCATTTAAATGCTTCACATAAATTCCACTAGTCATTTTGTTTTACTAGGCACTTGTGCTGTGAAAGTTAAATCAATGTCTAATTCAATCAGGCATCACACCGAATGATTCATTATACTTTTACTGACTTTTTAAGCTAGTAAAGGTTTCCCAGTATCTTGTACTAGAAAATTTAAGGGTAAATAAAATATCACTTGCAATTAATCTGTCGTGATCGCTATCAGACTTTGAGGAAGACAGATTCTGCTGCTATTTCACGACTGTTAGTTTAACATTAACTTCAACTTTAGATTATTTTTTAGTAGTTCAGGTGGGTAGTGGTGGAATATATGACCCTGTTTTGTAAGACAAAAATCTTAACCACACTGAGAAATATATTACCCAGCTTTTTTGACTGAATGCTTCACTGTAATGTGGGCGACTTGGACCTTAAAGTTACCCTGTGGTGAGCATTATTTTTGATGTAGGGGTCATTGTATTGTTTGTATCTTCTATGTACCAGCACACACAGGAGTATTTATATTAGTGCCACAAGGTCAGGGGCAAAGCAAGGGTGATGCTACTGCTTTTTGGTGGCAGTAATGTGCATTAAAGGGTGCTAATAAAGAAAGAGGACATGAACAATGCAGGCTTCCGAATATTCAAGAAGGTTATACAAATGTTTTAAGGAAGGAAAGGGCCTTCATCATGTTTAAAAGGCCTAAAGGATACACACAATGTGTAGACGAGAAACAAATGATACAGCGTACTTTTTAAATAGAAAAATTTTGGGTGATATCAGTGCAGCATTATACTAAAAATGTGTTTGGAAATTCAAATTCAATATACAGATCCAGACCCAAACACAATACCATGACTAAAATGAGTTAAGAACAGAGACAATGAATAAAGGAATCATTTACTGTACCATGGAATTTACAATAGTATTGAAACCAGACAGACATATCAAATTCCTCAATTTAAATTCCATTTGGAGACTACTGTATTTACTGGGGCAGGAAACACGACGGCCTTCTTTCCCATCTTGGACCGTACGTTAGGAATAAACAGCAGAGGATGTCTTGTGATCTGAGAGAATGACTGCAAGATTAAGTTTGCAGAGATTATTGATAAAAATAAATAAATACAGATGACCGTATGTATGGACAGAGATGGCTGGAATAAAGAGCAGTGGTTTTATTTGGGTAATAAATCTCACAGTGTTAGTATAAATGGAGTCCATCATGGACATTGTGCTGATGCACTTGTAAAAAGCTGCTGTAAGTACAAAACTGACACCACTGTTCCTATGTCATTTGATTTTTAAAGCAGAGTGTAGCAGCAGCAGCAGCAGCAGAGACTCACAAAACCCCCAGTCACAGCTGCAGAAAAGTTCTGTTTTTAAACTTAGTGGTGCCTGGTTAACAATGTGCTCAGACAGTGGTAAGTCATTTCATTAAGAGTTGGACTTGGTTTGATAATCCTTGCCCTCACTAGAGAGTCTGAATTGGTTCATAGTCGTCATTAAGGGGAAACTAAGGCAAACCCTCTTAACAGGGTCTTAAAGGCATAGTGTGAGGTAATGTTGGAAGTGATAGGTTCTCCCATGGGGTTGATTAGGCTCAACCCTGTAACTTTCACTTAATGTGATATGACCCCTCAGAGCCCAAAGTCTCTGACTACACACACACATGCCCCACCATTACTACCACACACACACACACACACACACACACACACACACACACACACACACACAGAGTTCACACATTCCGCGCTTAGCCCTCAAACTCCCCACTGCACCAACTGCTGTTTAGTTTAAAATGAGGCTGCCAGCAATTAACTGTGTTATGTCAAGCTTATTCTCTGGCTGTTGCTTGGTGGGTAAACTGTTCCAATTGGTCCCCAGCAGCTGACTTGGTAGAACAGTAAGTAGGTGTCTCTGTTATCACAGCGTGGTTTTAAAAAGCCCACTGAGGATCACACAGTGCAGTGTAGGGTTTCAGGGCTGGTTAGCCAACGTAGAGCTATTAGCTTGTTTTTTTCCCTTGGCAACACGTGTTGGTGAACTCTAAAGGAAAAGTCCATCCTCGAATTCTCACATTGTCCACATTTGGCCGATTACTGTATAAGAATAACTTAATGTATCATTGCCAGTTTTTTGATTCTGGTGTGAATTTTTCCCTTTAAAGCAAGAGTATGTAACTTTAAACAAGAAATAACACATTTTCAAATGAAAGTTTTTTTTTATTCATCAGTAAAAACAGTATTTTACATTTACTAACAATGTTGGCCAAGTTTAAAAGCATGCTTTAGGCAGATCCATCCAACCAAAAGTCAACCTCTTGACTAATTTCAAGTTTTAGTGACATAAAAAAACTCCAGGATCCTTTCCATGAAGGAGCTAAGCTGACATCCCCACATACACCAACTTGTGGGGAGGAACATCCATATTTTCTTCTCATTTGATTGTGTTCCCATTTATGTAATAGGTCACTGCAATAACAAACCAGTCATTTACGGTAAAAGCCTAATTTATCCATAAGATATTAATCTCTAACTGTTGTCTTGTAATTCACTGCAATGACAGGCAGACCTTTTAAATAAACACTGATGGTGACCAGAGCGAGGCAGGGCCATCATTCTTGACGAGTGATGATCCCATCCACTATCTCCACTATGCGCTCGGAGGCCTAAACAGTTTATTTCGTGTTTGCAGTCACTTCCTAGGGGTTGTTAAGCTGATGTACAGTTTGACAGAAACAGAGGGAAACCAGATCATCGGAGGAAGATTGTTTTGACCTGATAAGTAGAAATGGGTACATTAGGGAGAAAAATGGAGCAAAACACTAAAACTGTGGGATTAGTCTTGTATTCAGTTTACACAGACAGATGCCACATGCTGCAAAATTCTTCGGTGCAAGAATGTGGGCCCACCTACAGTATTATGTTGTGAATAAAACGAGCGATGTGCTTCACAAATCACGGACTGTACAAAATTAAGGATAGTCTTTTTATGCATATTTGTGTACTCATCCATTAGAATATAAACAACAAAGTAATCTAACCATTTTGTAGATGTTCTGGGGCTTTCATTCACATCATATGATCTACTTAACCAACAATTATTTACAGTACATACACTTGTCTTCAATGGCGCTTCAACTTTAAGTGAAAACTGTGCTTACTCTTCAACTGTTTGTTCAGCTACATTCACTGCAGCTTTCAGTGCTTAAACTTGAAACTAAAATTTCAAATGCCTTCAGTGATTACCCAGCGACACTTCATACTCAGTGCTTCAATTTCAACTGCTTTAAGTGTTTCATCTTAAACTGCAACTGCCAAACAACACCTCGCATGCAAACAAGCAACATTAATACTATTTACTTGTTAACAGGGGTCAGACCTGCATATTTCAGCGTAAGCGAGTACACTTACACTTATTTGAATTTTCCTCTGTGGCCTACTTCTAAATTTCCCCTCCCCTTGAGGCACATACCCACTGGCAGGCAGGATTCAGAAACCCCACTCGCTTGTACGTCTTTTTTTACTTACAGTGTCGTGCCTTCCTCAGCTCCTGAGCCACTATGTTAACGTTGGCTAATCTGACTGTGACACATGATTGATAACCTTTCCCAAGTGTGCAGGATCCAAAGGATTAGCGGTGTTTACTTCTAGTAGCATGCTGGGTACCTCCGCTGTTAATGACTGGAATTAATAACCTGCTGACGCCTATGAGACAGCTATGTTTATGCACGGGCAGAGACATGACAGTCTGCCCTCGACATTGAGTAGTTGTAAAAGTGTCTGCCCTTGCCCAGAAAGGTTTGTGTTTATATGTCACTTATGATGATGGTAATATTCGTTTTAGTCTAAAATTATTCTTTCTAAATGTGGATTGGCCTTTAACATTTTTAGGTCATATGACTTACTGAGGTATTAATAATAGAGGATTAGTGCAGTGTTTACATTTCTTACTAGCTATGTATCTGTCTCTCTCTTTCTCTGCTCCTGGCTTCATCATTCCCCCTTCCTCCCTCACACACACACACACACACACACACACACCAAGGGGCATGAGAACGGGGTAAATCCTTTACAACTTCAATGAAACCTCATACAAAGAGTAAAACTCGGGGGGACGAGAGAAATGCACACCGTACAGTAGCCTGACCTCCTCCAGCTACCATAGACATGTATGCACCAGATACCGGGCGTGGCAGTCTTTCTGCACAAAGCCAGAAATAAAGAACGAAGCTATTGCTTTCAGCAGCAAGACCCCCAGGTGACCTTCCTCATCGTCCCCAACATGACCCCATAGTGAGGAAGGAGAGAAGCAAAGCGCCCAGTATCACTGCACAGGAGTCAAATGCACATCACAATAGCTAAAAAGGAAGGCACTGTCATTGTGTGCTCACAGTAAATCAGCATGAGGTGACAGTCCCAGTTCTTGCGCCTGTGTGCCCACCTTAAAGACCGGCACACTCATAAGTCAAACTGTTTTCTCCATCTACACTCTCACTGTGAGTGTAGCCTGAAGACTTCGGTTCAGACACGTATTGTTTCTTAAGCATTTCTCCACAGCTGGGCTGGTTTGTCTGTTTCGGGTCAAATAGAGGTTCAGTGGCTTCGGGGTCCAACTGTACCAGGTTTACACAGAGGAATGTGTCGCATCAAATTTTAATACCAGCTGAAAACGGAAGCCTGGGGCTACTGAATTTATCATTTCCACTCTCAAACCCCCTGAAATGACTCCCTTCATAAATTAAAAGATACAACAATCAGTAGACTCTGCAGCTGGGTTTGAAAGCAACATAACAATTGAATTATGCTTTGTTTTCACGTGCCTTTATGTGCACTACTCTTGTACACTAGGCAGAGACCCTTCCATCTTAACTCAAGTGTAAACAGTTATCTTTTCTGTTTATGTTCATATACGTGACAGTTAACCCTGCCAGAGTGCTGTATAACCACCGTATAAATCTATCTACCTATCATTTGTAAGTTTTCTCACATGCCATGCTGCATTTCGTCCACAGTCGACCTGGAGCACATGAGGACAGTGAAGGCTGACAAACACCAGCGTTTCTGCCAAGAGAACGGCCTCATCAGTCAATTTGTGTCCGCTAAGACGGGGGACTCGGTTAGTACCATCTGATTCAATAAGTTACAATAAAAGTGTGGAGTGCAGAGTGACTTTGATGAGGCTTACCATGTACTATTTTTCCTGTTATCTCTTTCTCCAGGTGTTCCTATGTTTCCAGAGAGTTGCTGCGGAGATTCTTGGTGTAAAGCTAAACAAAGCAGAAATAGAGCAGTCCCAGGTGAGACATAATAGCATCCAGGTCTGTCTCTCAAATCCCCCTGAAATTTTAAATGCGATAAGAGATATTTTATTTGCTCCAAACTAGGAACGAAAATGTACACTTTTTTTCTCTGTGTTGCACTTAACCAGCCACTGTT
The DNA here is from genome assembly GCA_036024295.1 of Nannoperca obscura. Classification (NCBI taxonomy): domain Eukaryota; kingdom Metazoa; phylum Chordata; class Actinopteri; order Centrarchiformes; family Percichthyidae; genus Nannoperca; species Nannoperca obscura. The sequence continues at coordinate 8,434 of JAVQJL010025619.1, read as the reverse complement.
GAGAGACTGCTCTTAAATTTATAATTGATTGCTAAAAGAGTGAAAGTAGCTGGTGATTTTTCCAGATTCCTCTCTCCTAGCAATACGTGTTATGTTGTGCCTGAACTTAAGGGAGGTCACAGTGAGTGTGTTAGGTCAAAGGAGGTCACCACACACTGTAAAGGACCTTTAGTTACGTAAACATGAGTTTGTTACGTCTGCCTCCTGTGATGGTCTACCTGCCACTGACACTGCCCATCTGTAAATAGACCCACATTGACCACATTAATGCGTGAAGTCAGAGGTCAAAGGTAGGCAGTTGTAAGGGTGAGGAGGTTAGAATTGTGCTGTCAGATTTATTTGGTTTATCTACCACCGTTTTAGGCCCAAACGGCCTCAACTTGTAAGCCAGACCAAGGTGCCCAGTGGTGGCAGCTGTAGGATTTACAAGGTCACCTCCCCCAGAGGCATTAATCCTCGTACTGATATGACCGTTTGGAGCCACACTGGCTGGGTACTGGTTGATGAGCCTAGGGGCTCCAGAGGTCAGGACCCTCAGAGAAGGGAGAGCATGTAAGGGACGGACTGGCCAAATTCTCAAGCCGCTCTCCCATCAACAGTACTGCTGCTGAGTAACTGAAAATGACCATCAACTAATAGAGCTGTCCATCTACTTTCTTCTGTCTCTCCTCCCTTGATATCTCTGTCAAGCAAAGTGCTTTAATCCATGCTAATCAAACAGGGTGAGTGGCTGGATCCAATTTGTTCTTCGTGGAAAAAGGCTAAGACTAGTTGACAGAACAAAGACAAAGACAGACAGACAGACAGACAAAACTTCACAGTTTGATGAAGTTTTATACGAAAACTACATTTATAACACTGAGGGAATGACCTCATTATGGTGGCCACAGCTCATAGCAGAATAAAGAAGAATAAATACTTTTTGGTGCACAAGCCAAAGTGTCAAATAGACTAAAATACATACAACACAGGTACAATACCTACATATTTGTAAAATGTGGTTAGCTAGCATTATTTTATTTTCACAACTGTCTGAGAGACATAATGGCTATATGTTCCTCATCAATATATTTGTGTCTAAAGTAATTCTACAATAAAAAGATGTTTCCTGATATCTCGAAAGCATAATAATACCAGGGTGTTTAGAAACGTCTGGCTTTAAATCAGGAAAATTAAAGTTCAGAGGATATGATGATATAATGTTGGAGATGTGAAGGAATGACACACTCTGTTTGTGTTGTGATATAGAGATGAGGCTTTGAGCAGGTCATGGCTCCGGGTCTAGCCGTGGGACCAGCAAAGCCTCATTATCAGCTGTCAGCTTTAGAGAGCTGAACATACGGGTCACAACCCCTGACAGTATTATATCTGCCTGGCAGCCCTCTCCGTCATGGTCCTCTGTCTGTTGGATCAGATAGCGAGGCCACTGATCACTCAGTGACTCTGACACCAAGCTTCAGCAGCTCATTAATCAGACAGCCAACCAGGGCCCACTATTCAGCCATGTGGTCTGTTCTTCTGTGGTTCTTCAGCAAGGAGTCCAGAAGCCTGTTGCTCCTTCAAGATCAAATGTAGGCTAATTTGAACTTGAAAAGCCCAATCCTATGTATTCCTAAATTTTAATATCTACCCCAGTAGAATGTACTGTAAATGTGAAAGTGTGGCTGGAGGAACCAGAAGAACAAACACAGCTTGGTTTACTGTATATTGGCAACATAAAATTCACTGCAAAATTCCCAATATAAAGATCACTGGACCAATGAGGGATTACTAAAGAGATGGTTGTTGTTTTGCCTTTTGCACATTTTAATGATCAAGGATCTACATCAACCTTCACTTTTATTTAATGTTTGGCTCTATCAATGATTCTTTATTCATGGCTAGTAGTAGTAAAGCTACCTACTATCAAATCTGAAATATTTACTGTATTGCCAAAACAATTAGTTGATTAATTGATAACTAGATCGACTATCTAATCTATCTTAATGTGGTTATCAAATAATTGTTTACAATACATATCAAGCATTCTCTGGATTCTGCTTGTCAAAGTGCTTTTTTCTTTATTTGATATACTGATAATCTTTTATATTAACATCAGGATTTTTCACGAGTTTCTTTATTTAAACGTAATGATGAATTGAAAAAATAATCAGATTAAACACTAAATATCAAATATTTTTTTGACATGGCCCCAGTTTATAGTGTTTGAAGTTTTTTCCTGTGATGTGAGATTTTTGGGTCATGTTTAGATTTTTAATTAGAAAATGGAAGTCAGTAGTTCCGGCTTAAAAATGTAATTTTTCTTACATTGTTGGCTTGGCTGTGATAGCTATACACTGATCAGCCATGACATTATGACCACTGACAGGTGAAGTGAAGGTCACTGATTATCTCTCTACAATGACACCTGTCTGTGGATATATGTATTTTAGGATATATGTATATTAGCAGCAAGTGAACATTTTGTCCTCAAAGTTGATGTGGGCAAACGTAAAGATGTGAGCAACTTTGACAAGGGCCAAATTGTGATGGCTAGACGGGAGGGTCCGAGCATCTCCAGAACAGCAGCTCTTGTGTGGTGTTCCTGGTCTGCAGTGGTCAGTACCTCCCAAAAGTGGTCCAAGGAAGGAAAACCAGTGAACCAGCGACAGGGTCATGCTGACCCCTGCCCATCGCCTACAATGGGCACGTGAGCATCAGAACTGGACCACAGAGCAATAGAAGAAGGTGACCTGGTGTAATAAATTACATTTTCTTTTACATCATGTGGATGGCCAGGAGGGTCGCTTATAGCGTGACGCTTTGGACAATGTTCTGCTGGGAAAACTTGGTTCCTGCTATTCATGTGGATGTTACTTTGACACGTACCACCTGCCTAAACATTGTTGCAGAAGTACAGCCCTTCATGGAAACATTATTCCCTAATGGCAGTGGCCTCTTTCAGCAGAATAATGCATCCTGCCACACTGCAAAAATGGTTCCGAAATTGTTTGAGGAACACGACGAGTTCAAGGTGTTGACTTGGCCTCCAAATTCCCCAAATCTCAATCCAACCGAGCATCTGTGGGATGTGCTGGACAAACAAGTCAGATCCAATAGAGGCCCCAACCCACAACTTACAGGTCTTAAAGGATCTGCTGCTAATGTCTTGGTGCCAGATACCACAGCACACCTTCAGAGGTCTAGTGGAGTCCATGCCTCGATGGGTCACAGGTGTTTTGGTGGCAAAAGGGGGACATACACAATATTAGACAGGTGTTCATAATTTTATAGCTGATCAGTGTATGTACACATTGATGTCATGCTTCACTTTGTTTGTTTCTTGTGTTTCTTGTTAATTTCTCTCACTTCTCACCCTCTCCTCATCCTTACCCATTCATCTTCCATACTCTTCTTGGCTTTGGTCTCCATTCTTCTCACTCTTTATCTTCTCATCATCCTCTCCCGTGCCTTGGTCCTTTGTCCTTTTGCTTTCCTCCATCTCTGTGCTGCTTTGACGTGTTGAACCTGCTCAGAGGATTGTGAAGGCTGAGCTGGTGGACTACCCACAGGATGAAGGCCCAATTAGACAAGAGAACAACCAGCAAAGCAAAATATGTTCTGTTCAATAGCTGGAAGTACGTCTCCACAGTTACACAGTAACAGTTGCTTTGTAGTAAATATTGCAGTCATGGTGGATGTATTTGGTGCCTGTGATAGAGACTGTAGAGAAACCCATCCAACTAATAGAACCTAATCAGACCTCCTCTGTTGTTATGTTGTGTTATCACAGTGTTCACAGTATTTTGCTTAAGTGTCTTAGGAATCTAAGCTATGTGTGTTTCGCTGAGTTGCTTGAGAGTGATGTAGTGAGGAAAACATTAATGACTCCAGTTTGACCTCCAACTGCCTCCTGACCGGTTTGGGGCAGGGGTGCACAACTATTGTGAGGAGTGTCTTGAATCATTGTAGGGATTTTGAGCCATGTACAAAGAAATGTTAAAGCAATAGTGATGGAGATCTGTTTATTTGTTTTATTGCCCATTTGATGAGAAGACCGATGCCACTCTCATGTCTGTAAATTACACATGAAACTACAGCCAGCAGTTGGTTAGCTTAGCTTAACATAAGTGCTCCTCTAGATGCCTGGTAACCTCATGGTGGCGACAAGTCACTACACCTGGCCAAGAAATAACCCTGCACATAAGCCCCTCAAAAAGACTTGCAACTTATTGTTTCTACATTTAAAGCTGGGGAAGGCAAAATCTGTGCAACCTATGCAAAACCTTCCGCCTCTTTCTCTGCTGCCTCCCACCAAACCCACAACTTTGACCAGCAGCAGAAGGAATCAGTTCCCCTACGAAACCTTATCCCTCATAGTGCTCACTCTCCATGGCTTGAACCTCACGAGGCCACAGTCCTTCTCGCCATGACACCCCTCCAGCACTTCATGGCCGCAGCGCAATGAGAGGCCTGTACATCACACACGTGCCACCGCCCCCCTCAAATGTTATTCCCTACTATTTGTCATCGTGCCTCTTTGTCACTTGTCGTTACGAGCGCCATGGCATGAAACATAATGAGCCCAAAGCTCTGTGTGGAGCTGCTGCAGGCAAAGGAGGTGCTGTAAATTTATCAAAAGCTTTAGGATTTTCTGCCATTGAATCAGCCTTTCACCGTCTGAAGGGATGTGCACACGCACTTGCTCTTGTAGCTTAGCCAATACGAATGCACAGTCTATCTGAAATAACCTGTGATTGGCTAAAGTCTCCCGTCACAGGCTAGATTTTCTGACTCCTGAAAACAGAACCAAGAGGATGAGCTGAAGTTTTTTTTGCCCAATGGTGCCAAAACAATACTGCTTACCCCACCTTAAAGTTTTTGTACAGAGTAAACAAATGAGATATAACATGTAAATCAATGAGCTTTTAGAGGGGCTGGTAGGTGTATGTTGTTACTTTAATACAGAGCCAGGCTAGCTGTTTCCCTCTGTTTCCAGTCTTTACGCAAAGCTAATTTAACACTGTGATGATTTGACTTTTAATTCGTATTGTTGTGACAGATTTTTAATTGTTTACTTGTTGTTCCACCTTTTCAGCGTGTGGTGAAGGCAGACATTGTGAACTACAGTCAGGACACCGTGGCCAGGACAGTCAACCCCCCTCGCAGCTCTATGTGTGTGGTGCAGTGACCCCCTCCAACACACACAAACACACACACACACACACACACACACACACACACAAAGTCACACTTAAAGATATAGAATTGTTTTCAGTCAGTATTCCCCTTTCAGGATCGTTGGGATGGGGTAGATGAAATGTGAGTGTGTTCTCTGTATTCCTGTGTGTCAGTTGTACGGGTGAGATGAAGCACAGACTGGGGGGTCTCGAGGCCTTGGGCTGTAGTCCAGATATTTAGCAGGAATGATTTCTTGGATGGTTGACCAAAAAGGAATGTTTTTTTCAAGTTTACACGCAGCTATCATTTTATTTCTATGATTCAGCTTAAAAAAAAAAATATATATATATATATATATATATATATATATTATATAAAAAACACTCGAGCAATTACTTAATTTCTGTGTTAGTATAAAGCTGGTTGTTTAAAGGAGAAAGACAACTATTGTAATCAGTCACTCTGGTAATTGAAAATATTTTTATACACAAGTATATTTTCCTCTGCCATTGCTATTAGGGACATTTGTTTCAATGATTGGATGTGCTGCAGTATATTTCTAAAGATAACACCATCGTGATCTCTTTCATGATATTCTGCGATGCTCTTTTCTGTCTGTGGTGCTCCTCAGTTGAATAGGAGGGAAATATGTGTTAAAATGCTGTAGTGGACTGACTTGAATCTCTTTTCAATTTGCCAATTAGGGGCTTGCACTAGCAGTGCTGTGATGTGAACTGTGTACTGTTATTTTACATAGAAATACTTCAATTTTACAATCTTCAATCACTATTTACATTTTATATTCTTTGTTCTTCAGATTATATCCAAGTAATGTACACTTCTTAAATAGTATCTCTGTTCTCTAGATGTTTCCTGTAGAGTCTATGTTGCATTTCGATAATGTATCTGTGCATTTTCACACTATGTGACATTCCATGGCTTATCCTGTTAGAGGACATTTCAGATGCTGTGTCAACAAAGTGTTGATGAAGCTCAATTAATATGACTCAGGATGTACCTGAGTGTGAAGCCGAGCATGGGCTGAGCTGAAATGTACAACATTTTAGTAGAGGTCTCTACATAGCCTTATTCAACTGTCCGTTATAGAACAGAAGCTTGCGTTGAAGAATGGGTATGAGGCAATAAATGCTTCATAAGATCTTCATTTTAACCACATTTTAATAGCCTATTTGACAGTGTGTGACATATTTTTAGAGACAGCTCAGATATTGTATGTTTAACAAGTCAAAATAGTTTCTACATGATAGTATATGTTGGCATGACGGAACTTAATGAGGTGTCCACCTAACAGAATATCTGCCATATGTGTAAAATATGTTTGTACAATAAAAGCAACCTCTGCTTCATTTCAAAGCTTATTATATTGATTAGAAGCATTCTGTAAATTCTGAGCATGAAAACCAAATGCGTGCTTAAAACAAAAAATTATGTACAGTTTAAAGTGAATGATTAGTTGACATTCACAAAACTGTTTTGTGTTTCTAAATAAAAATGCTACATGGAAAACAAGAAATGAGTTGTGCAGTGCATCTGTGAATACATACACTGTGATGAAGTACTTGATTTGTATAAATTAGAGAGTATCGTAGGAATACAATAGCACTTAAATGACAAATTGTTTCTATAAGTATAGCATATTGCACAATACCATAGTGGAATGATATTTCTAGTTTTAATGTATTGTATTTGATAATGTACAAAGATCATTGGTTCTTTGATTTAATGCTCTTTGGATTCTGCCATTGGCAGTGATGTACTTACTTATAGCACTTGTGATTCATCACCAGCCCTTACAAGTCTGATGAAACATCTTGTTGTTTTCAATCATGGTTCTATGCACTTCATGTAAAGCTCTTATTTTTGGAAGTCGCTTTGGATAAAAGCGTCTGCTAAATGCCTAAATGTAAATGTAAATGTAATCTGCAGGTCTTGAAAAGCATTTAAATGATTTTTCTCAAAGAAAATTAAAGACCTTAGAAGCTCATTGAATTCTACATGGTATTAAAATTAAATCTGGTGAATGCTGCCGATACCCCTATTTAGCATATTGTTTGAAAAGTATAGTTTTACCAAAATATGAGCTCTATGAATGTGTACAGGCCTTCTCATTACTCAGCCTTTGTTTGATGGTTACCACATTTGGACCTTGAATGGTTTCATTGCAATTTTTCACTCCGCGTGTTCCACACAAACCAAAAGGAAGAGGCCCTGGAGGTGCTCGTATGAGCGGCACATGATAGGAACTGGACTGCGAGGGCCTTACAGATTAAGGATCCATGTGTTTTTAAGCACAAGGACTGAAACTTGACCACCCCAGAGATCACCCGCTACACAGACTAACCTAAGTCTCTGGTAGCTAATGAGCCACCTGGTCTTTGTTCAGTAAATCTTCACTGAAACGGCCTCTAAATCCACTCTGGACAGATGATACAAACGGCTTTATAAATGGTTGTAGGCTGTATTAATTAATCACTTAAATAGTCCAGCCTTTTGTTGCTGTCACACAACTGTAAGTGGGAGCCGGTTTTGGGTTTAGCCCTTTTTTTTTTTTTTTTTTTGCTAAGTCAGTGTCACTGAAACCGAAGAAGGATTAAGTGCATTCGAAGCCACAGAGACGAGCGAAACAAAGACTGTATCTTTAATGGAATATCTTAGCATTTTACCTTCTTCTAGGTGTTGCTAAATGTCAGTCTGTTGCAGAGCTTCTGCAAACAACACTGAGACTGTATGGAGAGCGAGGCAGCTGGGGTCATTTCAGCGCACGCGCATTGTTTTGCTTGAGTGGACGTCTTAGGAATTGTCTCTGCTGAATTTTTGTCAAGAGCTGTCACCAACGCTGACAGGCGAGACTTGCCCTTGGCTTTGCTGCTGTTTAGACAGGTGTTTTTGCAAAGAAAACAACTGCAGCCCGTTTCCAGCTTAGACGTTCACAACACTGACGTCCCTCTAAAGACGGAAGGAAAGAATATCACAGTGTGGATAAAGCCTGGGAAGGGTGAGGCTTTTGACAGATTGGGAAAAGTCAAAGGCGATTTGCGTCAAAATGAATTTGTCTGCCTGTTTCCTCAGCAGCTCCATGTGAATCACTTTGTGTGTGTTAGTTGGTTTGGATGTTTGCTCACTCTCCATTTGGGTACACATACACTACCGTTCAAAAGTTTGGGGTCACATTGAAATGTCCTTATTTTTGAAGGAAAAGCACTGTACTTTTCAATGAAGATGACTTTAAACTAGTCTTAACTTTAAAGAAATA
>JAVQJL010025611.1:0-26624 GCA_036024295.1 Nannoperca obscura | reverse complement strand
ACTTCAAAAATAACGACATTTCAATGTGACCCCAAACTTTTGTTCGGTTGTGTATATATATATATATATATATATATATATATATATATATATATATATTTATTTATTTATTTTTTCTTCACTGTCAGGCAGTCTTGAGGTTAGCTAAAGGGGTCCTTGTAGCCGCTACCATTAGCTAAGCAGCAGCTAGTCAGTCATTGGCTAGTGTGAGTCTGAGCATCCTTCTAGAAAAATACCACAGAACGTGAAATATACGGACCGTTCTTACACAGCTAACGTTAAATCTGTCAAAGGAAATCTCTTTGAAGACAAAGAGTATAAAGGTATGGGATTTAGGCCATCACCAACAAATCTCTGTTTAACCTGTAACGTATTTGTTTAATAAACCGTCTTTAGTCATCTTTACTCGAGACGACTGCACAAAACGAGTTGTCGCAGCGTCCCGAGAAGGTCTTTGTTTTTCAGTTGTAAAAGTCGTGGAACGACGTTTCTTTTACATGAACCTAGGACAACTGTTTTTATTGATTTACTTTTAACTGACATCCGGTTAACTCGGCACATTAGCCGCATAACGTCAACGAGCACGCTAGCTTCTCAGCTAACAATGGGACAAGGAGATTAGGACCCGTGTTCTCCGCTTATCAAATTGATTTGATGTAGCTAGCTAACCTTTACCCTGCACTAGTGAAAGGCTAGCTTGTTAACAAACCCCAAAAGAGGAGTTTACAACATTAACTGACATTAAGTGACGAGCGAAATGCTAGCATCTGCCAATAAGGTTAGCCGGCGTCGCCAAGGGAGCTAAGGTTTTTAACTTTGATTAGAAGGCCGACATTTTAACTTGTGTTCCAACTTCCTTTGTCAAATTCATAATTTAGTTCCGAGTCCTTATATACATGTATCCAACTAACCATATTACTTTACACTAGCGACTTTTGTTAGGTTATGTGTCAGGGTAACCAGAATTGGTTTTATCCGGTCCGTATCCCAAATCAAAAACGGGATGACTTGCTCGATCACTCCGGGCCCAGTGTTGTCGGTTTGAGTCTAGCTTTCATTATGCAGATGTTAGGTGACAGTAAATACGTTAAAGAAGTAAAAGCAATCCCAGCACCATGTGAAAAACCAACGTTACTTAAAGTGAATAACATTACCTCAATATCGGATTTATTTATATGCATCTTCCGCTCATGGTCAGATGGCAGTCGACCCAGGGAGCAGAGTAAATACTGTTTAATGACAATGTTTAGTGACAGCTTTTTAAGAAGTAAAGGAGGCTTTATTAGTCAGTGTTTCCATAGCCTCTTCCACACAGATGCATGTGTGCGCACACGTTGTCAAACAGACACACATAGAAATGTGTTTGTCTGAAAATCAGGTGATTTCATTGTTGTATTGTATGGACACAATAAATAGCTTTTAAAGTAATAATGCTAATAGTCTAATATAAATTACGTAGACATGTCCATATATGTAGCAGTAATAAGTATACCAACAAGAGCCCTGTTTTTGCAAACCTACTTTTGTACTATAATTTTGCTATAAAGTATTATTTTCTACATTTTCACTCTGGTTGTTGTAGCTCTAATTTCAGTCTTGTCCTGGATGGTTATAATAGAACAGTCTGTGCCATGTGCATGTCTTGCTAAAGATGGACTAAATCACTATAGTCTCTGCTTCTGCCCAGGAATGAAGTTACATTTGCCTGTGGTTGTTCCTTCTGTAGATGCCTTCAGTGATGGTTGGCAACAGTGCTGTCCAGGCTGCCATTCCAGACCTGGGAAATGGAAATCATTGTGAGGCCATGAAGCAGGTTCTTGGTGTGATTGACAAGAAGGTCCGCAACATGGAAAAGAAAAAGGTATCTAGTTTATTATAAATGTAAACGTGTCATCACATTATTTTCTTCTGTTTAACCCCTAAGCAGAGCGTGAGATTCGTAGTTGATGTCGTCTGACTTTTTCCCATAGCATAGGATATGGCATAATTATCCCTTTTTACTGCATGGGATACTACAGAGGAAGACGCCTACAGTATTTTGAATGTTTAAAAGGTTAGAGTAGGTACTGTATGTCAGTGGGTTTATTAAGGTGGCTTTTCTAGTATATGTTAACCAGTGGTAACTGCCCATCAGTGTGAGGAACTGAGCTTGTTCCTGTTTTTTTATGCTGAAAAATTATAGCAGCCTAATCAGAAACTCTCTTCTTTCAAGTCTCCGAGAGTTTTTGCCCCATTTGCTCCACCAGCAGCCAATTCTCCGTCTGTCTTGGTTACAGTCCTAGGTTTTGGTCCTAGTTTGTCCTTAATGCCATAACTTGTGTCTGAATATTATAATGGATCTCTTCTGACTAGATCTGTGTGGGATACCAATTTCTGTTAAGTAGGATGTTTTTTTTATGTCTGTTTTGTATTTTATGTTCACTTAAATTTTACATTTTGTGTTTCTTAATATTGTTACAGTCCAAGCTGGATGACTACCAGGCAAAGAAGAATAACGGAGAAAGACTGAATCAAGATCAGCTGGTAAAATAAGATAATGGCAATTTGTAAACAGCTGTCTGCTGCAATATAAAAGCATAACAATTCTGCCTAATAGAATGTATCCTGTTCTACACATCACTGGTTCTCTCAATTTTCTTTCCATGATGTACCTGAAGGAGGCCTTGTTGAAGTACCAAGAGATCATCAACAACCTTGAGTTTGCTCGAGAATTGCAGAAGAACTTCCTGGCATTGGGCCAAGAGGTGAGTCCTGAGTTACGATTATTCATATAACTTGCTGATAAGATAATTCTATATCAAGAGCTTGCTCACAATTATCATGGTTAACACGACCTGATACCATACTCAGAGGAAAAGCTTGAAATATCGGAGGTCATTGAGAAAACAGCAGAGGGGGACATGCATTGATCAGCAATGCTTGTTAAACCCTGCTCCATGACATTTGGTGCAGAGATATACATATAAGTACTTGACGGGGTTGTGATTTGTTTGGGACACCTTGTTAAACAAAATGCACCAAAACGTGTGTGTAGGTTCAAAAGACGGTGAAGAAGTCTGCAAGACGGGAACAGCTGCAGCGGGAAGAGATGGAACAACGGCGGCTGAAGACAGTTTTGGAGCTTCAGTTTTTACTGGACCAGTTGGGAGATGACAGTGTCAGGCAGGACCTCAAGCGGTCCGATGCCACTGGTGCCCCTTGGCTCACTGATGCTGACCTCACGTCCCTTGATGAGTTTTACAAACTGGTGGGACCTGATAGGAACTATGATGTCAGGTATGAGGGTGCCTGCGATATTTAGTTCCACTAATATTTAAGTGTGCATAAGTTATGTGCAGTGATTACAGTATAATTCGTATTTCTTAAATTATGGTTATGATCTGTAAACTGCTGGATCTGATCAGTGAGTAAGGATACTGAATCAGAGGGCCAAAAGCATGCTAGTAAATTATATATTTACCCTGTTGTGAAACTTGCAGGTTGACTGACCAATATGAAGAGGCCTCAATACACTTGTGGGAACTGCTTGAGGGCCGAGACAAGGCTGTGGCAGGGACCACGTGTAAGTATTTTCAAGGCCATTGATCCCCCACCCTATAAACTCACTGATTAAGTTAATATATATTTATAAAATGATGCCATGCTTTTGTTTTTGTTCCAGACAAGTCACTGAAGGACACTCTGGACAAAGTGCTGCTGAGCGGTTACTTTGACAGAGCACAAACTCATCAGAATGGGACGTGCGAGGTGGAAGAGGAACAAGAGCAGACTGTGGTGGCTGAGCCTAAGGCTGGGAAGCAGCCATCAGAACCTGGTAAATGACAACACATTGGCACATTCAGTGTGTGTAAGTATGTATGTGTGTGAGATATTTCTTTGACCCAGTAAGAAAACTGTCTTCACATTTGCTTAGTTTCTCTAGAAGGAACCGCTTCTGAACAATACACAGAGCCAATTGAAGTGGAAACCACAGAGGTGAGGTTTCCATGAGTACTTGTGTATATGTTATATAACTAATCACACAAATTAAAATTTTGCAGTTGAAAGCTGTTTTCTATTTTTCTTATGTTACATTTTCTGACTTTTTTTGTGTTGTAGTTTATAAATAGACAGTTCATTCCAGAAACTGCGTACAGCAGTACAGACAAAGACCAAGTAGAGGAGTGGACAGTGGAGGCTCAGGTATGATGCACTGCTGTATCACCACAGTCCCTAATGCCACCATGTATATTTGTCAACAGCTTGCATTTGCGTGTACTCCAATGTGACTGTCCCATGCATCCATGTGTTGAATAGAAGGTGAATTCCCTCCAGCACCAGCCCCCCGCCCAGCTGGCTACAGAACCAACCGCTACGGTGAACCATGCCACTCCCGCTCCAGCCAACGACCCAGTGGTCAGAAAGCAGGCAGTGCAAGACCTCATGGCCCAGATGCAAGGGACGTACAATTTCATGCAGGTAAAAAGGTCGAGCATAAACTGTAGTGTCCAGCTCAGCACTGTTAGAGATGGACACTTAATGTGTTACTCACACACTAAGATACCTAATTGATTAATGTAGGGAAATTGCTGTCTCCTTTAACATCAATTCACGTAAGTAATAAAAGGGAAATGAATAAAGGTAGGTAAAAGACATTAAAGATTAAAAATAAAATCAAGGTCAAACATATTTTATTTAAATAAAGGAAAAGTTAAAAACACAACTAAAACAACTAAAGTAAAATCAGATCAGAATAAGCTTACTGATAAATAAATATTTTAAAAAGAGATTCAAAAGACGATACTGACTCAGCAAACCTTATTTACATCTGCTCATTTCAAAGCTTTGAGTAGAGTAAATGCTACATGGGAGACTGAACCCAGATCTTTGAGTTGAAGGGTAGCATCCCAACTCATTTGTTACAGCACTTCCCCCTACAACTGATCCATGACCTAACGGTACATTTGCTCTTGTCGGGCTCTCCTAGGACTCGGTGTTGGAGTTTGATGGCCAGGCTCTGGACCCAGCCATTGTGTCCGCCCAGCCGATGAAGACTGTGCAGACTGTTGACCTGCAGCAGATGGGCTGCCCTTCGAGTGAGCACCACTTAATTTACCTTGACTCTGAACAGATTCTATTGAGTAGGGTCTGGTCACTGTTTTCTGATGTGGATAATCCTAAAAGCGCAACACACTACTTAGTAAAGTCGTTTTTGTAAAGTGCCCCGCTTGTTTGTTTTTTTCTTTCTCTCAGAGTCGAGACTTCCTCAACCAAGTGCAGTGTCTGGACCACAGGAATCCTCACAAGTAAGTAGGACTGGAAGCACTTCAGGAAGTGGTTGGTGAGACTCGGTTGTTTTGAGTTGCCTGACAGTGGTACGTCCATTGAATAACGAGTAGTACATCCAAGTTATTTCTTGTATTATGTGGTCCATATTTTTAAAAGCGCTGCTTCGTGGATTAAATGTGATGCTCTCTGACATGTCATGGTGTCTCTCCCACCGAACTCAACGCAACCTTTTTTCCTTGCCTTCTGAATTCCCTCCTTCCTCCCTCACCAGGCCTCGATGTCTCTGTCGTCTGAGCAGTCCCCCGCCCCATGTTCCCTGTCCTCTGCCTTCCCACCTGTCTCCAAACCCTCCCACACTGGAGGCATCAATGTCAACGCAGCACCCTTCCAGTCAGTGCAAGCGGTACGCTTTCCATCTGGATCCAACTAAACAATGTAACAGTGAACATGTTTGGACATTTGCTTTTGTGAAAGTGAATCAAATATTTTAGGCCAGTTAACAATGCTTATTAGCAGAAGCAAAGCACTGGTTGATTATTGGTGCACCATCTAGACGGGCAACAATTTGACATGTCCCCTCATTTCCCCAAACCTACCGTACACCTTGCTCCCCGGATGTTCTATGGAGAGTCTGATTGTGATGTGGCATGGACAGAAATACAGAAAATGTTTCTTTTCTTCTTCAGGTATTTAATTTGAATGCGCCTGTACCTCCAGTCGCAGATCCTCTGAAACAACCCAGCCAGTTCCCTGGTGGATATGGACAGGGCTTCAGCAGCCAACCAGAGAGTACTGTAGAACAGCCTGACATCCCACAGGAGGCATTACAGTCAGGTGAGGGTAGAGCTTTGGCTGGTTGTGTCTCTTTACACCAAGCAGTTTACATATGCTGCAACAGCTGTTGACATTGTTTAGCATCATCTCAACATTCAACAGTATAAGTATTAAAAGGAAAAATGTACACAAATGTTAAGTTTGTGTGCATTTAGTTTTATTTTGTAGCTCCTTAAAATATAAGGGTTTGGAAACCCTTAAATATATATTTTATCTTGTATGAACATGATGTTAAGAAAATAGATAACTTGTGTGTGTAATGAAATATTTTGTGCTCAAGGTAAAAAATAAAGGATTTTAGAGGGTTCTGTTCTGTTTCTCCTCGCTGTAAGACAAAATATCACTAACCTCATTGACTTAGTCTTGTATCGTTTTTCTTGTTTGCTTCTGTCCAGTTGTCGGTGGGTTCCAGCCCCAAGACCAGGTCATGCCCTCAGCAGGAGGCCATGAAGAGCCCTCTCCAGGCGCAGGGTTTGGACAGTCGGGCCATTCCTTTTACAACAGCAGGGCTGCACCCAGGGGTGGACCCAGGAACACCCGTGGCATGATGAACGGATACCGGGGCTCCTCCAATGGATTTAGAGGTACAAGCATTAAACTGTGTTTTACAATAGTTGTGTGGCTTCGTGATTCATTGTACTAATGAACACAATACATGTTAAAGTTACACAAGTCCATTGTTAATTCTAATGTCATTTATCATCAGGGGGATATGAAGGCTACCGCCCTCATTTCTCAAATGCTCCCAGCGCTGGTTATGGTCAAACCCAGTTTAACACATCTCGGGACTATTCCAATAATGCCTACCAGCGGGTAAGGGTTCCCTTCATTATTATTATTAACTTAAATACACTATCTGTCAAATTTGTAAGATGTCTAGTTATTATACATACTGATTTGTACAGATAGACAAATCTCTATTTGTAAATTGTATTTTTCTTATGTTAGATTTTTGTAATTGTTCCTTTTGCTACTACAACACTGTCATTTCCCAATAGGGATTAACAAAGTCTATTTATCCATCTACCTTTGTTTCTTCAAGGAGGGATATCAGCAAAACTATAAGCGGGGAGCTGCCCAAGGACCTCGTGGTTTGTCTCGAGGAAATGCTCAAGCAATGCGATCCTAAAGGATCCTAAGGACCGTCAAGTCACGCCACGTTTAACATTCAGGATTTTTGAATGTGTTTGCCCCAGCTCACTTTTATAACAACATTTTCTTTCTCATTGGTAATGTTATTTTTTTAACTCCTGGCCTACTTATCAGAGTCAGCCTGCTTTGGTCTGTATAGATCCTATTAGTGTTTTAACACAAAATGCTGAACTTCACCACATGTAGGGTTATCAGCAAGTCTGTGTGATATAAAACAACAAATAGATATTCCTGTAAACTTGAAAGATTTCATTAATTTATTTTTTGTACAAAATAAATGCAAAAAATACCCTGCCACTGTTGATCTGATTCCATGAGAATGATTTTCCTTTGCCCTGTGCTGTCAGCCACTTTTTCCTCTTTATCTTCTAAGTTTCATAAAGGCATTTAATGTTTTTATTTTTAGTTTTTTTAATTTTTTTTTACCCCTGTCACCTCTTGCGCCATCACCTCTTTGTACGCTGATGTTATTGGTTGAGACTGTTTCAATAAAGTTGTGTTCTATTACCTTCTGTTTAATTATACTACTTTTCTGCTTTGGTGTGCTTTTGAGGTTATTAGTTCTGCTACTTTTATTCTGTTTGCTTTTACCCATCAGATCGGTGTGGTTCAGTTAGTGAATATTGGTAGTGGTTTGGTGAGACTGGTCCTGCCTGTCACTGCGGTCTTCAAACTACAGACATTTGTGAGTGCTGGTAGTCTGTCTTCTGTCATTTGGTCACATGCTGTATGTAACAATGTAATCAGGTAATTAAAGCCACTATCTGTATCTGATTTCAGCTGATGGCACACATCTTTGTTTGCATTCAGCCTGTTCATTCAGACGTGGCTTGTACTACATGTATACATGCAAATGAACCCTGCACATTAACAGCACACTCCATCACTGAGAATAAACTTGGTTAGGACAAACACGTTACTTAAAATGAAGTACTATTAAGTACATTGTGCTATGAATTCTGAAATTTACTATATCAAATAAGGTGCCATTGCTTTACATTTATTATATATTGTAAGTATGGATTGTCCGCTCTTAACTGTTTTGCATTGCACTGTAATATAGGTGATTTATCAAGTAATCAAATCTGTTAAACTCAAAGGTCATAACTGTTTTATTAATTTGAACTGAGGTGTACAGTACTATCAAATGAATATTTCATCCAGCAGCAAGCAGTCGGAAAAACACCATGTGTACATGTTGTGCAAATTATGATGCAGTATTGTCTCAAAGGAACACTTGGCACACTGAAAAACGACACAGCAAAAAGAAAACTATGTAAAAGAACAGCATGTATTTCATGTCTAAAGCTTGTATAAAGTAAACCCACAATAAGGCAGAGCTGTTATTTCACTCGATGCAAATAAAGCCTTTTTCAGTAAAAAGTGTCAACAAGTCAACACCTGTTTGCCATGGCCAGTCTGCCAGCTGGAAGAAACCACAACATTACATGAAAAAAGCAACCTGGATAGCACAATCACTCCAAACTTAATCTGTGGGGAAAATATGCCATGCAATGAAGTGTTTCAAATGAGGACCAAGTAATACACTTCTGGTGACAAATACAAAGGTGTGAACCAAATGCAAATTCAGATGTTTTCATGATTGAACAGACAATATCAATCAGACAATACAAAGACACTGGGAATACCAGACTCAGCACTTTGCCCTTTTCTATGATCAAATCTTTAAATGAACTGAACCAATTCCACAAATCCGGCAGTTGCTTCAACTGAGATGAAAGACATCAGAGAAAAAGTCTACACCTTAATTGATAAAATAGATAAAATTAGCTTCTTAACTGTTTTATTAAATTAAGAATCACAATCAACTTAAAACATCTCACATACACATTTTGTGCATGAACAATAGACCAAAATTGAAATGTCCATCATTCTGTTAAATGTATCAAAGCAGATGTAATATTTTCTAGGCCACTCATACTGTAAGCAATCCCATATAATATGCATCTGCAGTACTTAGGGCTGTGATGGAGTAGGGCGAATGTTTGTTGAATGGCGGGACAGCCCACACCTATCTCTTTAAGAACCTAGCACCTTTATTTATTTTAACAAACGTCAACGGAGAGAGCAGCTGCAGTGTGGCCTGAAAAACCCCAGTTTCTGTAGTTCTGTAACGTCTTTTTAGGAAGAGCACACATTTTCTACAGGTGAGAAAATCTGACTGTGTTTGAAGGAAGGTAAACAGGTGACAGGTTATGATGGTAACCAGAATGGACAATAGGATAGTAGCAAAAGTACTAGTAAAATGATTGGTTGAAAAAAGTATAAGGACTCTGAGCAACCCAGCTTCAAGAGGGCATTTCTGGTTAAAAGATCGTAATATTTGGTGACAGTGGCAGATGGAGATAAAACATGCATCCTATAAAGATCTGATCGAAAACTTTTAGGTTATGATTACATATGATAGATTACCATACTTTAACTTTTTAAGGGGAAATGGTTCCCGTGCTGTATACTGATTAAAACTGTGTCTTGCTCTTTTATGCTCTTAATGCTATAATAAAAAAATCTTAAAAATATCTCTCGCAATCAATTTCTAAAATCTTTGATACAGTCAAATGAAATGCATTTCACTACAAGTCACACATGTAAACTAATCTCTTTTTTTTTTTTTTTTTTAATGTTTGGGGATATTTTGATAGTCAAGTCAAAAAATCTCAGTCGAAATGATAAAATTTTAAATTACTTTTTACACATCATCTCTCTCAACAGCTGCACATATCATATCCAACAGGCTCTTGGATCAAACATATCAGGTTGTAGAGCAAGTAGCGTGTCGTTTTTAGAGGCTCTGCACTTTGAACAGCAAACAGCTCACTACAATTATATTATTGTATAATCGTATTGCCAAACATTCTTCATAACTTCTAATGTAAAAGACAAAGTCCTTGCAAGTATGCACATTTTAAGATGCACATTCTTGGTTGGTCATTTTACTATTGTAACTCCATTATTTAATCCAAGTATTACCAAACACTGATGTCATTCAACAGGGGTTCATTTTGTGCCCTCTCCCCTTTATCTCAAGTGTCCTCCAAACCCCTAAGTCATGCTGGTTAAAGAGGCCTAATGCTCTAACTGCTCTTCTGCACGCTGGAGTGGAGGTGCTGCAAAAGTCTGGTTGTGGAGGTTCAAGTTCTGACAGCATTCTTAGGGCAGGTTATGCTGGGCTTGTGCAGCTTCTTGGTGGCCTGGTGGCAGATCCTGGTGTGTCTGAGGGAGACCATGTTGGACCAGGTCTTGATTTTGTTGCTGATGGTGTTCCTGAGGTGTGTCTTGAGGAGCGTGGACTTCAGGTTGACGCCCTTGTTGTTGGGCCTCTTGTTCAGGATGCAACAGGTTGTCAGCTGCGTGCATCTCTGGGATAGCATTTCCTTCAACTGTAACAAAGAAGCAGGTTTACATTCTCCGGTGTCAGTCTGTAAAAATAAACAACTATCAAAAGATAAACAAAATGGTGCAATCAACACTCACCGTGAACCTCTGGAGGGGGTTCTACGTTCTGTGATTTCAGCCGTTCCATATGCTCAACTGCCTGTAAAAATGGTGTTTCATATCAGGTTTTTTTTATATTTGAAAAGTGACTGTGGTCCCTCACAGTAATATGCTTAAATATAACTTTGACAAGTCAGAAAATGTTGTCACACTAAGATTCCACCCACAGATTTGGTGTATTGTACAGAACTAGTTTTTTTCTTATAAACTTACAGCATCAGGTTTGGATGTGAACAGTTTGCCACATTCACTGTTATGAGTAAACCTACCGTAGAAAACCTCATCTACAACTAAAATATTTCAAATAACCGCTCCTTACCTGTTGCAGCTCTATTTTCTGTGCATTTAGCTGCTCTTGTTGTCTCTCAAGCTCGTCTCTCTGTTTCTGGAGGTCTACAGCCTTCAGGTTGAGGTCCTGTTCCTGTTGAACAAGATGCTCCTCAAACTCCCTCATCTCCTCATCTGTGTAAGCTTGGTTCTGCTCCAGGGTCTGAAGAACACAAAGTGACACCATTTATTACAGTTCGATTTCATTTCAAAACGGTTTTAGGATTACATTACTCTTAAATAACATGATGTCTCACCTCCCAGCTATCTGGCTCCAAGAATTCTTTTTTCTTTGTAGCAACGAGGAACTCATCTAACGAGACCAGCCTGTCTTTGTTAGAATCCACCTGTGAAGAAGACGGGAAGCGATATGTGTGTTAATATATTGAGATATACATTTTTTTTTAAAGCTTTAGTAAAAATAGGGTCCTGAGTGCAACTTACTATACTTACCTCATTCATAACATGCTCTCTCATACGTAGCCTCTCTTCCTCCATCTCCACCATATCATCCTCTTCATTGGTGGGGTCATAAATCTTTTCCAGCTGAAATCACAGACACAAACTAACAGTCAGCAGTCAGTGCAAAGACTATTCACTGATATATTACAAATATTATATATTTTATATATAAAAAGTTCAGATGCCATGGCTTTACCTCTTTGGTAAACAATGCCTCCAGTTCCTGTTCATCAAAAAAGCCATCTCCATTGGTATCTGCATTAGTAAGAAAGAAAATACATATTATACATTATAATTAATATTATATTACACAATACAGACTATGGAGCACAGAATAAATGGACATCATCATCTGTCCAGTCTTTAACAGCTGCCGGATGGTGAAGGTCTTACCATGCAAGTTGAAAAAGGTCTTGGGGTCAAAATCTTCAGGGTCCAAACCATCAGCTTCCTCCCACACCTCCTTCAGTTGATTCTGGCTACCCTGCAACATGCAAGCAAAATCACATTGGAATTACAGCTGGATAAATAAGAACACATTACAGCATTTTGGTAGATAGTTCACGTCAGTGCTGGAAATACACTCCATAAAAAACAAAACCAAATAGGTACAGTAAGTCTTTTGCTGAAACTAAAACATTTAAATCTGCACTAATAATTGCAACAAGAAATGGGGCCGATTATTTTCATTGCCTGAAACATAATACATCATGTCTGTGTGTGCACTTAGCTCTGACTTACTGGGTGGTTGACTTTCGGATGGTCCGCATGCTTCTTCCTCATCTCCTCGTAGTGGTCCTCCTCTTTCTTTCTTTCGTCCTCGTCAAGTGTTTTCAGGTGTTCCTGTCTGTCGTGCTCTTTCATCATTTCGTACCTCTTGAACTCATCGTGTCTCTCTTTGTCATAGTTCTCCAGATCTTTGGTGGCCTTGATGCAGGGAAAAACATTTTGAGGGCTGTAGTTATTACGGTGCAATGTCCTACTTATTAGTTACGGGCCAATTACATTTTCTCATGTTGTTATCCCACGTGGATCTAAACTTATTATTATCTTATTAACTATCTTATTATTATACTGCATGGATTCAGCATATAGTACTGTTTACTGAGAACTCCATTCATTTTGGCAGAGCAGTTGTATTGGATTGCATTACATTAGACTATACGGATGTACTTAATAAAGTGGCCGCTGAGTGAATATACAAATCTCAACAAATATAGTATGCTTTAGTGTGCTAAACATGTTATGGTAACGTGAAGTATAGGTACAATGTAGTGCATTTTAAAATCATCAATAGGAAGTGGAATTATCTTTGAACATCAGCTGAGATACACGATAACAATTTGTGCTGATGATGAAAAGCAGGTCACATGACACTAGCTGGCTGTAGAAGGTCCTGCAGGCTCCTATAATGACACAGCTGTTCTCTACACCTACAACTGCCTTCCATTATTTCCTCCATGTTGAAAATGTGTAGCTGTCTACAATCCACAAAACTCGTGGTCATTCTTTAGCCATTATCGGTGGCTTACAAATAAAGCAGTTGTGTGGTCCAGTTTTTATTTCTCTCTACTGAAGCATTCCTCTGTGCCAAGACACTATGTATCTGTACACATCTGCCTTGTGTATGCACAAGTATGCATATGTATTTCTTTACTGAAACATGTCAATGGTAGTTTAAATAAGTGCAATAGTGTAAACGTGTGTCCTTAATTTAACATTTTTTATGGAATGAAGTAGTAATGAGATTTACCGATTTGATGAGCCGATCCAGGTCATCCACCTCAAATGTATGTGGGTTCATGTGGTTCAAGTACTCAAACTGTTTTAGCAGAGCCTGGTGGTCCACTGCTATGTCTATTGAGGGAGTAAAGTATGTCACAAATATATATATCATTTTACTTCTAATGTACTAGTAGCAATAGTAGTTGTAGCATCTTACTTTGAATATATGAAATATGAATGTTGTTGCACAACATACCATTCCCTCCTTCAAGGTCTTGCTTGGCCTTAATCAGAGTTCGGAGTCGGTTTACCTCCTGCCTCTTCAACTCATCCAGTTTTGTTCTGACATGATGGCTGACAAAGTCCAGCTCTTTGGCCAGCTTACCTTGCTGTATTATACATGAAGGATGAAAAAGTTAGTGTTATTTAACAGTACATGTAATAAATAAATGAATCAATTAAAACCGTTCACCAAAATAACATTCTCAATAACATTCAACATTCTGTTAACTTAAAATAAATGGTGCATAAGAAGAAAATCTATTGGTGGATTGGTAGCATTTCCTAAAAAAAACCTATGATTTCCCCAGAAGATTTATCACATTCCTGGACAAGTGAAAGCCCAGAATACACCTGTCAGAGTAATGATTCATTAGTTCATTCAAGGCTGGTGGAAATGTCCCGCCACACTGATAAATCAGACTAATCAAAAGAAAAGCATGATACCTTGATGTCTTCCATGTCTGTGTTGTGGAGCTTTTCTCTGAAATGCTGATCTTTCTCTAGAAAATCAATGACTTCCCTGAGGTAGCGGTCGTAGTGGAGTCCAGTGTCCTATAAAATGTAATAAATCAAATGTCACTTAAAAACTTAATTACTCTCAAGTAATATATTGCACATAACGCACAAAGTAATCCGACAATGGCCATCACTTTTTGTTTATTGTTTTCTATTATGTTACTTTATGTAATAACACATTATCAGCACTTCAGTCTGATACACTCAGATATGTGTCTGCTGACCAACATCAAAAAGAAAACACTCTCATCATAATAAACATAATCACATAATGTAAAGATCACAAGGACAAACAGTACAAATGCTTCAATAGAAAGGTTGCAACAGAATCTACATAGTATTTGTTTAAGCTCTGTTCAGCCAATAGGTCAATATTTAACATGAACAAACTCTTTCTGAGGCAGAAGTGAAAAATTCCAATCTGTGCAGTCACAAAGCTACAACATCTGGAGCTGTGGTACTGATGATGAAATGGATTTGTGAGATCATAAGTCTGGAGTCCAATGTCTGATTGAGGTAATTTGTTTATTGTAGTGCAATGACACATGAGGCCATCTCTCATTTAAGTCATTTGAGTCCATGTGCTGTTGCCAAACTCTGTTGTTTACTACCGATGAAGCAGCTCATAACAGCGGCCTAACTGCATAGCATCAGGGAGGGTGGGAAATGAACTTTTAAAAGAGTAAAGACCAACCAGCCACTGACAGATAAATGTTTAAAAATCACCAGCCACCTCAAAATTAAATCATTATTTTGAGTCTGAAATCTACCAGCCACTTTCCCACCCTGCCTGCAACTAACAAGTAATCTATGCTGTTGTATAACTGAAAATTGATTAAACATTTACTGTATGAAATTTAAATAAAAGTAAATGCCCCTCAATCTGCTACATCTGTCTGTTCTTCAGCCCCTCAAAATGAATCCTTCAAGCTAAATATAATATAAAACAAAAAAACATATTCGAACTGAATTAATCTGTTTATCAAAATGTTGATGTGAATACATGGGCAGAATTAACCACTGTGTTATATATGGCTAAATCTGTGCAACTGGGTCATTTCAGGGCAACCTACCATGACTATAACGCAAAAGAATAGGAATTAAGCATTGTGATGATTTTTCATCTCGTGTCTTCTTACCACACTAGCTGGAGGCTCTTCGGGCGTTTTCTCTGGCTCTTTGACTTTTGTCTTGTCCATACTGATGGGCACTGCCTCTAAACACAGCAGCTGGGCCAGAACCAGAACCCAGCCGGTAAGAACGGCCCGGCTGCAACACATCTGAAAAAGAGAACAATTCATGTTTTATTTGTTACTATAACATTATTATTTTCATTACACAACATGTGAAGATAAACAGTCGCTGAGTCCGTGGATATACAAGCGCCGTTGTATGTTTGGCCAGCTTTCTCGGTTGCTCTTACTTAAACAGCTCTTCTAGGCTGCATATGTTGTACATTATTGGCTAGCTAATAATATACAGAGGAAGCTGTAGGTGTTAGCTTTGATGAGAATCAAGCAGCTAAGATAGTTACTCGTGTGTATGCTGACAGTTGGAGCTAGTTATACGTTGATGAAAAACGCATCGCTTCACCAAAGAGCACCATATATACGTGTCACTTTTATACTCACTTTATTCTTAATTTTAGACCTCATCTGCTCTGTTTTCCTTCTGTAGCTTCCTTTCAGCTGGAATTGTATCGGCAGCTAGCTCGCTAGTCAGCACGGTAGGTTGTGTGCGTGCTGGCGTTAACCGCAGTGGTCGTTTCAGCTGTCTGTCAAACGGGCCATCATGTTGCGTTGCATTGAATCGTACGTGGCGAGATGACGACAGAGCAGGTGGGCGGATACTTCTCTTTTCTGATCGAACTAAACAGTCATTTGAAAGTGTCAGTGTCAGTAGACACACGTGATGCAGGTAGGATCTGTCAATAGGTTTGCTCGAGATGAGCCAGGCCTGGAGGCAATCGATCACCGGCGATGGCCGCACAATGCGTTCCGGTTAGACTTGATCCCGACTTGCTCTGACGTCATGCACACGTGGGCAACGATAACCTCACGAGACCGAGGCGGCCGCAGTTTGTAGAGCCAAGCGGCGCAGTTGCTCTCCACCGACTGCAAGACCCAGGGCATGATGGGAAACGCCTGGCTGTCGCCGGATCAAAGAGCTGATTGGCTCTTAATTTTCACCACAAACATCTCGTTTTGTAGAACCAATTAACCAATTTAGATAATGTTGTTTAATCAATAACAATCCATTAGATTTCATACCCTGATCATATGTTTTGTATGTAAAATATTATTAATCATGCAGAGTAGCTTGTAACTAATAGCTGTCCGATAAATAAGTAACATTAAATGAAAATTAAATTAAATGAAAATTTATTTTTGAGGTACTAGTAAAGTACAAGTACCTCAAAATTGCACTTAACTACAGTCCTGACTGCAGATAATTTGCGTAAAGTTGAGTAAAAACAAACTTTTGACTCAACAGACAAAGCAGCAGTCTGTGATTAATGGGTCCAAGTTCACCTCTCACCCCAGCTCTGCTCCCTGTGCTCATGTGGAGATCTTACATGGGACCTTGTGGCTATACTTACAGATGTTTGCACTCCTCTCGATGCACTCTGCAGCCTGCACAGGCTGGTGAGTCCAGAGCTTCCGTGAACATTCTGAATGAAGACACTCAAACAAATCGCAATGTACTGTAGTAATCTGCAAGAAGTCAACACTTGTATGTATTGCTTTAGATGCAAATACCCAGACACGGTGATCCACTAGTTGTATGTGTTGTAATCTGTGTTCATTATCTGGGTATTTCCATCCTGGAATCTCAATGAACCTTTTTTTATAATGTGATAGTTTGTCATTTATCAAACATAGCTTTTACTGCCATCAAATGGAACTGAATCAAATATGCTGCTCTCTAGTTAGTCATTAGGGGGTAGAACGGATTAATCCACTAATCACAGAATTGACGGTTCAATCCCACATGTCAAATAACCTTAGATTGCTACCGTTGGTGTGTGAATGGGTGAATGAGAGGCACACTGTAATGCACTTTGGATAGGATATATTGTGTATATATGCCTTATATTAAATTCCATGTTAGCCTAACTGGTCAAATATGTTGGAAGACACAGGAAATACTGAGTGCATGATTGAAACTGACTAGAACTTATTTATTAGATCCCCTCTTGTTTCAACAGCTGCTTCGACCAGCTGGGATAGAGGGCATACATTTGTTGCCCAGGAGTTGTAAAATCATTGGCTTTCTGCTGCAACTATGAGTGCAAGACTAAAAATCCAAAAAGACTATTTATGAGCTGGCAGGTACAGCAAGACAATGAATCTAATTTGTATATGGATCAGTTGGCTTATGACTAAATATAACATCCCTGCCCTGTAGGTGTCAGTGTAATAGTTCGGTGAGCTGGAAGGCAATTAATCATTGTCTTAGATCATAACTAACACCGAGATTGAAAGAAAGCTAGAGCAGATAGGGAAGATCAGCACTTCCTTTTAATAAACAACTATACGATAATTAAATGTGCCGCATAATGAATAGGAGATCTATCTAAATACAGTAGACTGTGTGAAGTTAATAATTCAGGCACTTTGAGACACCTGCACAGACTCATTTAGAGACCATACCCTTCTCAAGTTAAGGGATTATTTGAAAAATGCATTTTAGAAAAGATTGATCCTATGTGGGCATCTGCCAGATGCCCAAACTATTCAAAGCAGAAGAGCTGAAAGTCTGAAGAGAACAAGAGAATCTTTATTACATTTTCTGCTCAGCACCTTTACTAAGCTGTGTTTCAGCAGGAGGACGCTCTCTGAGGAGAAGACAATAACATTGAGTCACCTTGCTGCATTGTGAGCCTCTGGCAGCCGAGAGGATGGGAATCAGCAGCAGCAGAGACCATACTGCAGAGCTGCACTGGACTGCACCTCAACTATGTGTGTATTTGTGCGTAAATTAGTACGTATAAGTGTGTGTGTGTATGTGTGTGTGTGTGTGTGCGTACGTGTGTGTGTGTGTAGTGGGGATGATGATAAATCATAGCAAGGTCAAATAACAGAAATTGAGTGGGGATACCAGATGATTACACTGCAGTATGTACGGTGTTCCAGCTACCCTGTGCTGCAGTTTGCAGAATGGTTGCAGAATACACAAGTTAAATGTGCACCAAATTGCACCAAATGTAACTACAGCTAAATCAATAATACAGCAATATTATTGATTTATTCTGACAATATGTATGCCAGTTCAAGGTCTCTGCTTGACCTTGCATTGCATAACACTGATCCCCAAAAAGTGGCATTTCTTCTTTTTGAAATCTGTTGCAACTGGGTGGTGCAGTTCTCATATTGTGACAGATGCATTTTATCATTCACACATTTGTTGTGTTCCTTTAATGTAAAATACAGATGCGTGTGAAATTAAATAAAAAAACTACATTTATCTTGGTATGGTGTTGGGCCACTATATGAGCTGCTAAAACAAATGTATTGCTCCTGATAGAGGTGGAGGGCACTCTAACACAACTCCTTTAGGTTGTCAATTGGGATTAGATCTGGTGATCGTAAAGGCCAAAGCATGTGATTCATATCGTTTTAAAACTAATCAATCCATTCACTGCCCCCTTGTGCTCTGTATGGGCGCATGTGCATTTGTTATGTTTCTACAGTTATTCCTTCAATCTGTCACCCATCTGTAGATCTCATTCACTTAATAATTAATTTCTTATTATGTGTCCTCTATGAACAGAGACCCCATATGTAAGGTTAGAAACATATAGCAGGGGAAATCCTTTTAGTCTTTGGCTTTTCTGTCAAGCAGATAAGACTTTAGAAGGTCTACAGTAAATTGGTTCCTGCACATTTGCTGTACTATAATGGTTTCTTGGAGGAAATGTTTTATCTCTCACTGCCTTTGAAGAACAGTGCATTAAACCTCTGGAGACTGTTTCAACAAAGCATACCCAAAAGGGAATCACAGAATCAAATATTTATAATGTTGACAGATGTTTTAATAGCTCTCTGCTTACTGATGTGCACCCCATATAGTAGTATTTTCCTTTCACAAAGGACACATAACGATTACTGTAATTTACACCCCACAGGAAACACAAGAAACTCTGGGATAAGGTATCTTGCATGCCTTTCTATGACTGTGTTGGAATACCTTCCCCAGTTAAAGCACATAATGTCAGATGGAGGTGATCGTATTAATGATAATGCATTTATGTAAGAGAGCGCAGCATGATGAAGGGAAACCTTGCTGCTTGTCTCTGGGTGCTCGATGCTCAACAAAATAACTCCTGTGCCAACACTACTGTGACTTTGAACATTGCATGCACTCACATAGCCCAAGTGAAATTTATGGGCAGCATTGGCAAATTGGGCAGGTCTGTTTGATGCAGTGTAAGCATTATTGTAATGTCTCTTGGTCAGAAAAGCTCTCTGTCCTCAAAGCGTGACTGCAGTGAAGGTGATGCGAGGCTGACAAACTTCATCTAGTGTCCAGTATAATTTATCCGTGGACATAGCTTCTATCACACAAGCAGGCCTGCTGTGGTCTGATCACACACACACACACACACACACTGGCAGAAACAGAGACCGTGTAGCACTCAAATGCTTTTTATTTCTTTCTTTCAAGGTAATATGCATAATTATAAAATGAGAAAATGAAAAATTGTTTTCTTAGTCTCTCTTTCCATACTCTGTGTCTTAACTGTGGTTGTGCATTGTTCCATTTGTATACATGCAGCACTGCAGTAACCATGCAGACAAGGGTTGATGGTAATTCTGCCATCCTTTACTAGAAGGGGAAAAACAAAACATATCACACTGAAGTACAATTAATTCCATTTTTGGAGGGGTTTTACAAGGGCAAGACATCTGATGCGATAGATACGTCTAAGCATTTGGAACATTTTGTTGCTACAATCTTTGTATCTAGCAATTGCTATGTTTATTTCTGTAATATATATTCTGCATGTACATGTCTAAACTACAGACTTTGTTTCAATCCAACTTTTAATAAATCTGTGTAAAAGAAGATTATCCTTCACAGACAAAGTTGATTAACACACCTCCAGGGTAAATTGATAATCTGGCTTAATTTGCAGAAGCCTCCTGACCAGAATCTCACTTTAAGCCTGAAAATGTTTTGTGTTGTCTTACTTTATCCTTGTTTAAGACCAACTTTCTTCTGTTCCTGTGCAATAATTCCTCTTGTGTTAGTTATTTGGACGGTCCGGCTCACATACCCAACTAAAGGACTGAAAATCCTTTTGAAAACTAAAATAAAGTCACACTTTTAATACCCAAGTCTCCCCAGATATGGCTGCCACCGGTCTCTTATAACCATGAGATAAAATACTGCTATGAGGATGCTGGGTGCCATGTTTTATCAGTATTTCTTTTATTTCTCTCACACACACATTTGCACATACTGTAGCTCCAAAAGAGAAAAATAAGAATGTCAATAAATTTTGGTTTAATTACGATATTACTCTTTCATTACAAAATTATTTTGTAATCATTTAATGTCCCAAAAGGACTTGTACTTTAGGCAAGTACACTTAGTTTCATTATTGCTATGTCTTTTAAATTTTTGTGTTATGTGCTAAACATCGTCCTGAAATGTCCTGATGTCAGAAGTTCCAGTTTTAATCCACTACACCCTAGGGGCTACACCCTATACTTTCTCCGCAGTGGGCTTCATGTCTTACTCTATTGTAACTGAGGGCTGAGTTTAGTTTGAATCGCCCACCAGTGTGCCAGGCTACTTGTGGGAACCGGTTAACTCATTTTCGTCAGCTCAAGTTACATTAAAGAGAAAACACGACCGTGGAAGTGGCCCGAGTTTGGTATTCTTCGCCTTTAAAAAAAAAAAAGAAGCTATGCAGCCCTAGCGGTGGTGTTATCTGGGCTCTGGGAGAGGGAGAGGGAGAGGGGGGACGTGCCGAGCCGGAGACGAGAGATCATGGCGGCACCTCTCGGACGGGACACCCTACCTGACCACTGGTCGTATGGAGTTTGTAGAGATGGCCGGGTCTTCTTCATTAAGTGAGCTCGTTTTACTACCCAGCGCTTGTTTCTACGAGGATTTATTAACGTGAAGGATTTTGTTGTTGTTTTATTATCGTTCAGTAACAGGTGTCTCTCTTGCAGTGATAAAACTCATAGCACTACTTGGCTACATCCACGCACTGGTGAACCTGTTAACTCCGGACACATGATACGGTCAGGTACGCGGCAAATGATCTGATTTGTAGGATACCGAGGGAACACACACACACACACACACACACATATATATATATATATGTGTGTTTTGCTGCAATGTGTCTTCTGTCTGCGGCGGGTCGTTCAGTGTGTGTTTGTTGGTGTTATAGATTTGCCAAGAGGATGGGAAGAGGGCTTCACGGACGAAGGAGCCAGCTACTTCATCAAGTGAGTGACTCGTGAGCTGTGTTGCATTGTTTGACCGTGAACAATCTGATCCCATTAGCTGGTTGTTGTGTTTTAAAGTTCTCTGTGTAAAATGCTTTCCCATTCCTTTCATTAGCTTTCTGTCACTTTGCTGTTCCGACACGTTTGGTAACATGTTTGAGTTGCAGTCACTGCTACTCAAACATAATGAGTATACCGTACTGTCAACACATCTGAAAACACAGTAGGCCTATGCACGTGACAAATGGCATATACCACGCCAGCATATGGATTAACACACAGGGGTCTCATCAGATAGGTGAAACCAATTACCTCTGCCTGCATTGTGAATGGAAAGTGGCAGTGCCTGCCTAGCAGGACAGGAAGAAGACTATTAATATTCTCCTCACATCCTCCATGCAGGACCTCTACTCTCCATTAGATAGGTGTACAGTGGCGTGTGAGAGAGTGTGTGTGTGATAGAGAGACTGTAAAGGTTGCAGGAGAGAGGGGTGTGACCATGTGTGATGGTGACAGAGATGTATGGCATGATTGCATTATTGAAGCAGAGGACAGGATTTCCAAAGTCACAGACTGCAGTGTGAAGTTGTTTTGTTTTTGCCCGATTTTCACACGTTAAAATGTGCAAGATTCAGGATGAAAATGTGAGGACGGCACCACACAATCAGTGCCATACCCACACATGCGTTATGTTAGATATTTAAAGGATTGTGTGCATTATATTTGCATTTCCACATGCGGTATTTTACACCTTTGATTTTTGTGTGGATTCTGGCTGTCAGTGTATATCAGATAAATACTGTGAGAGAAACCAGGACGCAAGAGCAATTAGCAATTCATGCTGGAAGCAATCAGATAAGTCAGGCTAAAAATGACAAACAGAAAGCCTACTGTAAAAGAATGTGGAGACAAATTCTTTATTGGCGGTGGTCTGGATCATTGTGAATTACAAAGACTCCTCCCACCGTAGCTTGTTTAATGTTTTGTAGTTCCATTACCCATAGTCCTGTCCTGGACGTTTTAGTTTGCCCCATTTGTTCCAGACAGAAGGCCTGTATGGAGAAGTGTTAAATCCTCATAGCTGCAGTCCTCTGAGGTTGATAGGCACTAATAAGAGGTCTTTGCTCAACGACAGGCAGACACCAGTTTGCAACACTGAATTCACAACACAGGCACTTTATTCATTATAGCAATGCCTGCAATTATAAATACAGGTCGCACTGAGCTGAACAAGTGGATGTTTGTGCATTCAATAGCCACTTCAAAAGACGTTTTGGCGTCAAAAGATGTGGGATTTAATAAGGAGACATAAAATGGTTTGAACTAACAAATTTGTTGTCGCTGACACTTATATTGTGTGCAGAAGAAAGGCAGTTGTTGTGTTTCCCTCATTCACACACTTTTTCTCTGAAAGAAGCGAGAACAATACAACAGTGAAGTTGTGTGATATACGGTAGCCTAAATGTCAAAGCTGTTAAATTGACTACTTGTTGCCCAGTCGGCTTGGTGGAAGGATCCTGTTTTTGCTCTTGCTCCCTGCTTGTTTCTTTGTTTTCAAAAACTAATTTCTTGGAGTCAAACAGTGGACAAGAACACACCAAGACTCTTCTCTCGTACTTACAGCCTATCTTGAGCACAGCTGAAAGAAAGAAAGTTAACTCATTGTGTGTTTGCCAGAGTAGGATTAACTGGTGATTATTATTTTCATGATATAATTGTATTGCAAAGAATTGCTAATACGGAGATATATTAGTAAATTATCAGTTTCAGTCATGACATGAACATAAATTTAAGCTTGTATCATGTGACTTTGACCGTAAATACTTTTGTAACATGTTGATATTGAGATAATTCTTTAATATTGATCACAGTTTTATTGTTGCTGTATCAGCAACCCCAGGTGTAAATGCATGTAAGATAGTTGTACAACTAAAAAGCAAAAATGTTGTTAAAACACAGCCCCGATTCAACCTCTATATGACAATTGATAGGTCTTTGTTTAATTCTTGAAATAATGCAACCATGAAGTCATAAAATGGATAATTAATTTGAGAAACAGCTGATTGGTGTGGGGGAAAATTAATGTTAATGCAACCATGTTTTATTCTCTGGTGATTGAGTACTGTCATTTTTGTGGAGAAGTTTATCTCTGGTGGTTTATTTGATTTATTGCAGACCTGGAAATGTCAGGTTTCTGTATTTGGCCCATGTGTCTACAGGGTAACTATAGGGAGCATCGCTTGTAACAGGCTCACCTGGCTTTTAACTCCAGCACTTATTAAGCTGTGAACGGATACACAGGCATGGTTAATTTATTACTACTTTGTTCTTAAAAGCATGAGTTGGTTTGGCAGATTAAAGGTTAAAAACAGCTTACTCTCCAGGAATATCTTTGGTGCAAGATATACTTTGGTTATTAATGTTAGCTCAGACACTGACAGTGAAGACAGCTCCAGCTCAGTGGGATTAATCCTTAAAATCACATTAGAAAAATTGGAAAAGGACTGGACAACTTGGACTGTGGCCCAATTTCAGACCATTAAAATCATCACAAGTGTTAGTTTTTAGTTTATATCTGGCTACAACTCAGCATTTAAAAATGTCCATTAATACTACAGGGACAACCCCCATTAGCTCTGATTTTTGTAGAGTTTTTATTTTTCGTCTCCAGGGTTTTTTTTTTGTATGATTAAATTTGATCTCACAGACTTTATGAGAAGCTCTCTTGAAGTGGACAGATGTTTTGGCACAAAGTAGGTTCTTTGATAGAAGTCACTACTGTCCGTCCCACTTCGTTTCTCATCTCTTAGCTGTCCAGGAAGTATGCGACAACAAACTGAAGCAGGACTGAAGTCCACATGGTGCTGCCGTGACAACGGTCGGTAGATTTGGTTGTGTGTTGACGGTGGAATTTAGCCGAGGTGGAGTACAAAGGAAGGATTGTTCAGATGTTGCTGCTGTGGCAAAACACACATTTATTTACACCTCTCTTTAGGCCAGCCTGTAGCCTGCAGGCCTGAACTATCTATTTAATGTGTGCAGTGTGAGGGCTGATGCTTTTTTCAGCATCTTAACTCAGACTAAAACTGAATTATATATGATATATGATAAAATGATAAATTATGTAGTTTTTTTACATAAAAAGTTTGAGTTTAGTTTTACTTTATTTTAGTTACAGTACTCCTAATACACTGACATTAACCTGTCAATGGACTGAACAGTGTAGACTGATTGACAAAACGAATGTTGTCATCCATGGCAGCAGATTGAAATAGAGTGTCTCTGGCTGTCATACTTCTAGCAAATCCCCAATGAAGTGACCCAATTTGAAAATCATCTTCCAAAATCATCCAATTTCAATCCCTGCAGATGATGTGTCACAGAAGAAACAGGCCTGCGTGTTGAGGTAAACCTGTGTAATGGATGCATATGAATTTAAGTAAAAAATTGGATAGCAAAATAAGGCTGAAAAATTACCTGTGTGGCAATGAGATGTGTATACATGCTGTATAATTAGGTATAGTACAAGCTTCCTTTTCAAGTTATAATAGTAGGAGGACTCACTGTCATGCACCTTAATGCATCTCTCATATCCTAAACAATTTTAACAGTTACATACATTAGTTACAGATACATGAACATGGTGGTAAACTAAAGACAAACAACCAATGTGGTTCTTGTTCTAATTGTAATGTAATTAATTGATGTCATATTTATATGTTCATAAGAGCTTGTGTTAAGGCATTCCCAAGTAAAAGCTGGGAAAACTGCATTCTTCTAGGTTTACTCTCCACCACATCACTGGCACTCACTGAGCGTAGGAAATGTGCAATTCTATAGCTCCCTGAGGGAAGAAATGACCCCACTGAGGTACAATGGTGTCCTGTTGAGGACACAGTTCACATTGTTCAATGGACTTACTATACTGTAGTGCAGGAAGAAGTGTTTGATATAAAACTCACATAGATTTCACACCAAAAAAGGCTGATATCACTATCAATATTTACTGATGTAAATTTATCTCCCCATTCTCTTGCTGCTTGTCCTGTTTGATTGGTTGTGCTTGCATTTTTAACTAGCTGAGTAATTTTGATGTGGACACTATGAGTTAATTACCCATGTGGCGTTTTGGGAGTTTTGAAGCAAGGCATAAAAAAGAAGTTTAGTATCCCTACAGGCCCTTATCTTAAGGCTTAATGAGGCTTTCTTTTTCTGCAAACACAGCAAATCCATACCTCAGTGCTGAGTTCAAAACTTTGCTGCCAAAAAATGAGGGCATAAATGAGTGCCAATGTCAAATGACCTTTGCCCTTCCAGATATTAGATTCTTTTAACATGAAGTTTATTTAATTCTAGGGTTACCATTGTGCTCTGTCAAAATAAATGCATGTCAGAATTCCTTATATAAGTATATATATATATATATATATAATATTATAATAGTAAGGAATATTGTGTCTCTCTCTCTCTCTCTCAAAATGTCAAATTGTCCCTTTGACACTGAATGTTGACTTTTAAACTTTTATAGTGTAGTAAAAGTTCTAATGTGTTTCTTTGTGCAGGGCCATTCTGTGTGAGACAACTTTACCACAGTGGATTTAGGATGTGAGTTTCTCTTGACTCCTTTGGACTCCTTTGGACTCAGGCAGGAGACAGTCCAGATAGTTCTTTTTCAAAGAGGCAATGAAGCTGCAGAAATTCACGGGTGACCCCTTCAGAAATGGAAATGCTCTGATTAAGACTCATGGTTCTCAAAGACTATGGGACCTCAAACTTCATCCTTAAGAACATAATTCACTGACATTAATCTAAATTCCATTGGGTATTGTGGGTGAGACTGCCTACTGTTAGATATGCAGATTAACCTTCATGTTTGTTCAAAGGATGGATGTAAAGGGACAATGTTTGTCGAGTGCCATAGGAAGTAATGAAGAACGATTGAAAACACATCACTGAATCAGAATCAGAATGGTTTATTGCCAAGTATGAATTCACATACAAGGAATTTGTTTTGGTGCGTGGGTGCCAACAATAGCAATATATACATATACAGAAAAATAAAGAAGATTTAAA
>JAVQJL010025590.1:0-12954 GCA_036024295.1 Nannoperca obscura | reverse complement strand
CCCCCCCCCCCCCCCCCCCCCCCCCCCCCCCCCCCCCCCCCCCCCCCCCCCCCCCCCCCCACCTGCACAGACTGAATAACCAGAATGATGGATTTGAATTTACAGAAACTGAAAACTGATTCACCATGTTCAAATTTAAGACAGCAATTCACTTTTTTTTTTTTTTTGCCGGTCAAATCACAATAGTTAGAATGGTTTTGTTTAACTGACTGAAAATAATGAACAAATGTAAATACAGAGGTGTTGGGAGTGGAGGAAGGTTGAGCAGGGGGTTGAACATAAAGCATGTCAAAGTAAACACCCTATTATTAAAATAACCTTTTTACCTTTTGTTTTAAAAAAAGATTACAAAATATAAAATTAAATAAATTTGGAGTATAAAGGCACACATCTTGCACAGTGTATACAAAGAAAAACAGTTATTTAAAGCATGGTAGGGACTATTTTACACTCACAAATTTGGTTAAGGTGTAGGGACACAAAGAGAACCTGAACAGCCAACGATACAGACTAGAGAGGAGAACGGAAACTTAGTCCTGTGACATGCAATTTTTTTTTATGACTTTTCTTCTTTTTTAAACATCTAGAGTAAGCATTGTATAAATTCAAGCAGTATCATTCTTCATTTACCACAGCACCATCATTCATTCATTAGGGTGTCTCCTTTTTTGTTTAAATACAACTATATTGCATGACTAAAATCCAATGTAAAAATATAAATGTGAATATATTCTGATATCTAAACAAACATATTGTGATGGAAGCTTTTTGCATGAGTTAGAATAGTCAAGGAGGACGACTTTACTTGCTTTAGTTGATACACAACGTCACACGCAACAACAACTTTTCTCACTCACATACAAGTATATTGCATTTCCCTTGTTAAGATCATAATCAACTAATTGGGATCGTATTTGTAACATTTGGTTCCTTTCCTCTTGTGCAAATTATACAAAAAAAAAACTCAAACAGAAACAAACAAACAAAAAATATTACATCGATTCATAAAACTGCCAAATTCTAACACAGATAAACCACCTTTTTAAAAATGTCAACAACAACACAAACAACGATGAATAACAGACTCCCAGCTGAGGTTAAAGAGTAGAGAATGATGCTGATGGTGTTAACGACTTAACAACAGCGTAGCTTTACATCTGCAGCTCCTCTTCCCCACCTCCCTCTTCCCCACCTCCCTCCTCCTCCACCCCCCCACCCGTTACGACCTTTGAACACTGACACACACGTCGCTCGCCATCATTGGGTGTGTGCTGGTACGATGCTGGAGGTAAACAGCCTTCTGTCTGCCCTGAACGCACAAGCGCAGTCACACTGTTGCCTGGTCCCAAAGCCCCCCCCCCCACACACACACACACCAGAGCACTTCTAAAAAGGATTGGAGAGGTTAGTTTACAAAAGCCCTGGAAACAGAACTCGTCCACTTCTCGTCCCCCGTCTAATATTGCAGTAAATTCTTCCCAACCAATCCCTACAGTAAGAAGCGCCCACAAGTGACAGATAGTGGAGGAGATGGGATTTGAGATCAGGCCTTGAAAGATCCAATTCTATGAAAGCAAAGTTCCTTTTCCTCTTTGTTGCAGCACATGTAACAGAACAAGAGCTCCTAAACTCTAATATACAAATAAAAGTGCAACATTTTTGATTTTTACTCATAAGGTGCTGATGGCAACAGAAAGTTAAAGGCTGATGATGTTTCAATGTGACGGCCTTTAAGAAGACATAACGAGGAGTGGCTCACTCTTAATCAGCCACGTGAGACTTCTGGGTCATTGCCTGCCACAGGAACAGAAACCGGGACGACATTACAATGCCCCACGAGGTTATGCAAGTAAAGGACACTTAAGAGAAGCCGTTTTCCTTGAATCCCTCCTCTTCTCATTTTAAAGTACATATCCTTCCCTTAATCATTCTTTATCACTGTGCATCACAACAAAGCAAAAGGGACAAAGCCCCGGCGACCACTGAGGTGCAACTAGTGCCTGAAACGAGCATTACATTTTACTGCAAGTGAACTCACCTCAGCTGGTGAGAAGTGTTTGTTTGAGTGTGTGGCAAGAGGATAACCCAGAATTCATTATCTGTACATGGAGGAGGAGGAGGCGCCTAAAGGGTGCGTGACGGAGGAGGACCCAGATGGGACGATTTGTTTGGCTGAGTACTTGTATAGCGTTTGGGTGGGGGTCTGGCTGTTGGCCTTTTGGAAGACTGCTTCCTAGTTCCTGAAATGAAGCAATTACATTAGGCGAGGCTCAACATGAACTTCCTTGTTACATCTCGCCTTCTCTTTGCAAGAGGGTCCTCACTCTGTGCCGTAATCGGACTTCTGCATTCCCCTTGACCTCACACTATGCGCATCACATGCCTTAAGGGAAAGACAAACATCAAAATAAAGTAAAAAAACAGCTGGGTGCTGGATGTTGTATTAGAGGCAATAAAAAAAAAGCCATATTCCCACATAAACACAGACAAAAACAAATATATATATATATATATATATATATATATATATATATAAAATGACTTGGACACTTGCTTTCAACACCCTTATCATCCAAAGTAACACATGAACAAAACTCAACAGAGGAGAGGTTAAATGTAAACGAATGATGTTTTGTTTTTAGCTGCAGAGCGTGGCACCCTACTGAAAGAGAGAAACAAACAGGGAGGGGTGCGGAGAATGGATGAGGGAGAGTGATACGAAGCCATCACAGCACCTTATTCATTCAGCCTCTCGATGGTTTATTCTCTCCATCACTTCTCTTCCCCGCCCTGCTCCCCACTTGCCCTCCCTCTCCCCATGTGCCCCTGTGCCCCCTGTCGCTCCTGGAGGCTATGACAGGATAGTGGTGATGAAATCGTAAAACCTCTTTGAGTACTGCTCCGGGTTCACCGTGGAGATCTCCGCTCCGGCCTGCAGAAGAGGACAACTGTCAGTCACTGCTCGCAGCACATTTATCTTGTAAGTCGTCGGTCAGTGTTAGAATTATAAATAGTTCGTCATTATCTTTTGAACAGAACCGTTTAAATAGCTCTTGTATGCAGCTACATACCCCATGCTTGACAGTCTTGGCGGCGTGCGCAGCTTTCTTCTTGGCATCGTAGTGCTGCAGGATGTCTATGACAGCCATGAAGTAAACCTCCTTCCTGGGGGCACCTGTGGTTTAAAACAAACACACCCTGAATGAGAATCTATGTATTTGCACAGTATCATCAGTTATAAAAACACAAAACAAAATCCTTGAGATATTTTTGACAGCAGCAGGTTTGACAACTAGAATGAGAACTACATTACCCAGTAGGGGGAGCTCTCGCTAATGTATTTGATTTAGCTGTTAAATACAACCCTGTGTTGTATTTAACGTTGTATTATAAGCCTGAAAAATACATTTAGCTACTCACTATCATTGCTTTTGATGGCGTAGACGTCGATGGCGGGATCAAACTCTCCAGGTGACAGAGGCTTGTTGCTGTCCAGGGTGTTGCTGGGGCTGTCGGGGGGCGTTCCAATGCCACCTCCGTCGCTCTCGCCCTCCTCCTCGGCCTCATTGTCTTCGCTTTCCACATCTTCCTGCTCGGCTCGCTCCACGTCGTGGATCCCCACCAGAAGACTGTAGTCCATGAGCTTCAGCAGGGCCAGGAACTGAGGGTGGATGGAAGAAGGTAGGACGGTAGAAGAGATGTGAGGAGCACAAGTGTTTAAGAAGAGAGAGGGGAAAGAGTAACAAGAATGGGCAGGTTAAAAGAGGAAATGTATTAATCCAGACAGAAAGGGGTGACATCGAAGGAGGAGTGGGCTTTTTTTTCTGTATTTTACAGCAAGATGCCCTTTCTCAAATATCATAACAGTTAAGTGATGCAACATACTGTAATACCATTTAACACATTAAAAGCTATGAGTTCAGTATGGATTTCTAAGCTGTGAATCAACCCTAAAATGTGGACGCTAGTGTTAAACACCGAGTCAGCAGAAAGTCTACATTTGCAGTCATATTGAACAGTTAACGCATACCTCCACATCTTTCCTGAGCTTCTCCAGGAACATTTTCTTGTTCTCCCCGTCAATGTGGATCTTCTGCCCATCATTGATGAAGTCATTGTCCTTGTAGGTGGGCAGTTCCTTGGCCTGCCCATTAGTATCGGAGATCAGCGACCAAATAAACAACAGTTAAAATCACAACACTAGACGGTTCAAACCTGAGAGGCACGGCGCTGTAGGCGGCAGACCTGGGCAAAAATGTGACAGAATTCTGGTGCTCAAATCAAGTGTCAATTTGTGTTTTGGAAGACAATTGTCCGTAAATACCACTACATCCAATCACACCAAGTTAGAATCCATAAATGTATTTGAATATTGTTTGAGATATTTGGCATTAAAAGATCAGAAATCGACTAGAAAGAATCCATTTACTAAAAGCAGCAACACCAGCATCAGTGTTCTTCATCCTTTTTTCCCCAGAATACTTAACAATTTAATATACTGTACATGTCATTACACAGGACTAAAAGAGAGCATAGAGCTAACTCTAAGACTTGAGGGGTATTTCAAAATGCATGACAAAGATCTATTTTAATCTTAGGAATGAGTCATGTCAACTGCATGTTTAAATGTTATCTGCCTGACAAGACAATCCTGCATGTTGAAATACCTTGTGGACATAATCAAGGCTTTGGGTCTGTGGTTTATTAGACAAGCCTGTCTGATTCAGCCAAACACGACATATATTACTGGTAAAATGAGTTGGCTAACAAAGTACCGGCTTGTCTAACCAAACCAAGGCTGACCACTTTTCAAGCCATATGTTTTGGTCGTGTAAAAAAAAAAAACAGTACATGCAGCATGCTCACAGCAGGGCACAGATCCATCGGATGCACCAATTTGCACATTTTCCATATTGTTTACAGTAAAGTTTATTCCCTCCTCAGGACCACGAAACACAAGGCCTTCGGTATGTTTTTTGTGGCACGTTACGCAGAAGTTTGGACAGCTTTTTAAATGCATCTGGTAGATCCATACACATTGCGTCATGAGAAAAAAAGGACGTCCAACTCAAAGCCATGAAACGTCCTTGTTGGCACTGGGCTGGTGTCCAAAAAGCATCAAGTTCTTATCAGTTTTATAATAGGCTATAGAGACAAATCATACGAACGTTGATCATCTGAGATGCTTTTCGGAAACCAGACTGTGGTTTGCATGTAATGTGAACTTTTTCTTTATTACTCTGTAAAGCCAGCGTACTGTATCTCTGTGACGGATTCCCACTATTCAGCCTACAAGCAGAATGAAGGAGTTTCCTAATTAATTAATTAATTAAAAACTTATTTATCTACTGGGGTTCATTTTCTTCTTAACCTGGCTGCTGCACAACTGCCAGCAGCCTGTAGGGGGAAGAGGTGTTATGTGAGGAGGGACTAGTTCTGAGTTCTGAGTCACTGAGGAAAAGAGAGCAGGAAATGTGGCAACAGGGCAGCAGCAGCAGCAGTTTAGCTACTAGTGTTTCTATGGCAGCAGGAGAAGAGTAGCAACACAACAGCACTTTGTAGCACTAGAATGAGCTTGGACAGCACACACTGACACACATACATACACATACAGATTACACCTTTACACAGATGAAGACAGGAATATATATCACAAAATAGGACATTTGAGCACATATATATACAGACATAGACCTTTAATTTGCAATAAATATGGGATGTACAACTTGCTAGACTGAAGATAGATGCAACATAAAAAGTAAATGAG
This sequence comes from Nannoperca obscura, assembly GCA_036024295.1. Classification (NCBI taxonomy): domain Eukaryota; kingdom Metazoa; phylum Chordata; class Actinopteri; order Centrarchiformes; family Percichthyidae; genus Nannoperca; species Nannoperca obscura. Next base: position 7,187 of record JAVQJL010025590.1, on the reverse strand, counting down.
GACACCGTGATGCTGACTGCAGAGGGAACATAACCTGAAAGCATTTTGCAGGCCTGTCGCCTACACAGACACCTCGGCTCTTACATTCATCCATCTTTCTACGCTTTCATTTTCAGCTGTCTTTTTATTTCCATGCCATACACTCTCAGTCTTTCTAACTGGTTCATTACGTCTTATGCTTCCTCCCGGTCACGCATAGGATTGTATAAGTCGGCCTGTTATTGATTTTCTTTATTACAATGACTGCAATGAAATGTGACTCTTCTGTGGTGCACTATAGGTTGTGGTAGTAAGGAGAAAAACTGAAAGATGTGTTGGAGGAAAAGCTGGGTCGTCGATGAGCCTTGAAAAGCTGTGTGACAGGTGAATTTCTCCTTAAAAGCGAATCACATTTATTTTTGGTCTGCCGTCAGCTGGTTGGAAAATAAATCTTGGCCTTTGACCTCATTGATGTCATGCTGTCACAGAAGAACAAAGCTATGCCTTTCTGTAGGATTTGTGGTATGCTAGCACTGGGGTGTGACTTTCTAGACACACTCTCTAGACTATCCAGTTCTATTCCTACTGATGTTGTCAGGCCACATAAACCAAGCACTTCATGTGTTTATTTAGCATTGTTATACATGAACACACAGTATAAGCTGTGTATATCACTTATTCACAATTAACTGTTTGGTGTATGAGAATAACTTTCGCTTGAAAACAAAACAGTTGCATGAAAGATGTGTATAAACAAACGTGCTTCAAATAGTTTGCACCTAAATGGTTTTGTTCAAACTAGTGCTGCTTCTATAAAAAAAAGCAGCATATCTAAAACCATTATGTCATATTCTGAGCTATTCTTAGAAAAAAAACAGGTAATGTCCTCCCAAAACTAGAAACAAACAGGACTGAGACACGGGTAATTGCCATACTCATTCAAAGATACCAACATACTGACTGCTCATGAAACTCTTATTATCTCAGAAGGCTGTGGATATTTTAAAAGCGCTGACCAGAATCACATTGCTTTTGGGTCAGATTATTCTATTATTATATTTCACAAAAGTGTTTTGGCTGCACCACATAGATCCAGGAAATCTTATCTGCTCTCTGTTGCCTTGGAGGGACAGGTTCTCCTCATCACAGATTTTATTACATCTTGCTTTTAAATCTTCAGAAACATATTCTTCACCGAAATCCAAATAGGTACCACTGCTGTGGTCAGCATACACAGGTTGATAAATGTCGTCTGCTTAGCAGTTTGTACTGCAGAACATAGAAAAACTTTGTGTAACTCACTAGTTGGGTTTCAGTTGTTAACGTGGAATAAAAATAACCCACAAAGCAAAGAAGTTCTCCCTCTGAAAAAAAATCATCTTTCCACCAAGTATGTACTTTCTCTTTCCATCTCTGGTTCCTGAATTTTAGATTTTTGACCACGCAGCGTGTCCTTCCCATTCATGCTGCCACCTTACTCTGCTGCTTCTTGCTCTCCAGTGTTTCGGATACATGCTGGTGCCGTTGAGTGAATGATGGGAAGAAAAACAAACTGTCTGGCAAAACTGAAAACTGAACTTGCTGACAAGTTGAGCAATGGGTGACTGTAAATGGATGAAAAGTGTTCCAAATATGGCCATTAAATAACAGTGTATCGAAGACGAGGAAACGAAAGAATGCTCGGCCGTAAGAAAAATAACAATAAAATAAGATTGGTTTAATAGATCATGCCTGGTATATGAGCCCTGGTTCTCTTACATCTCTTACGTGTTTCATGGCGCAGTAAAAGCGCGTGGCAATCCGCAGTGTTTGCAGCCTTTGCTGAACGTTACCAGATTTGGGCCGAGGGGGCACATCCTCTGGTTGGGGCGGCTGCTAGAAAAGGGGGAGCGAGGGAGGGACGGTAGGGGTGGAGGAGAGGAGAGAAGAAAGGAGAGAGGAAGGGAGGAAGGAAGTTGGAAGTAAAGGCAAAGTGTTTAAAATGTAACAGAACACAGTTGTTTTTTAAAATTGGTAGGGGGTTGGAAAGGGCATCAACGCGAAAGATCCGTACGCCCAGTCAGGAGGTTTATAATCCTTAGATGTCTTTACAATGGCTGCGTCAAGAAAGTACATCAGTGTCCCACAGGTTCATCCAGTAACGCTGTAAATAAGTGTAATGATTTTTTTTTAGACTATTTCCATTGTATTAGTTTCATTAATCAATTGGATTTTAGACTGTATTTCTAAACATATTTCTAAATCATTAAATTTAAGAGTTATATAATATGCATGCATGACTCTGATCTGCCTACACTGGTATTATGACTGTTTCCTGGCATAAACGCCTGCTAGAGAAAGGAAGCAGCCTGGCAGCACTACTCTATGGAGGCTGGGAGCTGGAACTATGAAGAGTGAGGAAACAACTTTAAACTAATTTGCACTCTATGAACTTGTATTCTGCCAAACATCTATTCAGGTGTGGTACTATTTCTAAGAATTACTGGATAAGGGGCTACTAATAAAATATCAAGGAGGTTCACACTCATACTGACACATGTGCCATGTGCCCCCACCGGAGAGACCAGCCGGTGCTGGCATGAGGAGAGAGAGGAGAGTAAACAAAAACAACAAACAACTGTAGCAGATAGCTACTGAGCAGAGACCCAGAGGAGATGGGTGGTATTCCACAAACCAAGGACCAGTAACAATGAAATAACATACAAACACAAACTCTACATTTTCCAGGTCACATAACAAGTACTGCGATCGCACCAATAATCTCCACCAGTATTTGCTAAATTGTGGGTCAGTGTCCTAAATGGGTCATGGACAGATTTATTGTGGTAAACCACAAATAAAGTAAAGCAAAATAAAGTAGCTAGTATGATTTGATGGGCTTGAGTGAAACCAAATGAACCTAGTTTGGGCTATTGGGCCAATTTGAGAGTAAAGAATATTAACACGTAAACCCTGCTAAACGTAAAATCTGCTTGGTAAAATGCCGTACATAAAATGTGTCAGAAAGCCAATTGCTGCTGTTTGATAGTCAAAACACTGAGACAGCAGCCACAAGAACTTCAAAATGTATTTTATGAAAAGAAAAAAAAAAAGAGAGTCATATGTGGGTAGAACAGAACATGTCCACAATGTGCAACAGAATGGGGCTGGTGTTCATACACATTGGAATGTGTTAGAAATAATGTGACTTCAAAAAAAGATGCAGAAAAAAAACATTATATACCATGCAGACACATGCATGAAAGGGAGACGGTCATGCAGTCAGGAGAGAACCCTGCCGTGCTTGTTGTTTGTGTGTGTGTGAAGAAGTTTTTATATTTTCACACACTGTACCTTCTCAACGAAAAACACAATTTTTCTCTTTCATTTGGCGCGATGCACCCTCTTACTCAATTTACTGGCCAACTGCAGTGTGTGTGTGTGTGTGTGTGTGTGTGTTCGTACTAGTACTGTGAACTAGTGTTAGTGTTGTGTTCACATACTTGACTTCTACTGCAGAAGAATTATTTGAAGAAATCATAGTACATAGTAACTGCAGGTTAATTTAAGTGTCATTTGTCTGCATGTGTGTATGTATGTACAAAGGCGTTTCATGTGGGGAAAACAGCATATCTTTGATGTCTGAGCCTTAACTGTGTGCACATTCAAAAGTATGTGTGTGATTTATAATGTATTTAATTTTGCATTCTGCATGTTAGAAAAAAACGTGAATGGCTTTCGGTAGTTGCATTTCTCTCAACAGTAAAACAACCACAGGATTCCCCAAAGACTAACAGCAACAGCTTTATTTGAGTTAAGAGTGAGTGGTAGAAAATAACGTCTTCATTCACATTAGCTTGGCTAAATGTATCCTGTTGCTTCTTAATCTCTATCAGTAGACTGTAAATGGTGTTTCACACACAGCTGAGCTGCAGACAAAAAGAGGTCACACAGTAGGCTCACATGTGTGTTAAATCCCCAGCTGCTTTGTTTTTCCACTCATCTGTTTTAACCCCAATAACGTTTTGTTTCTTCTTCCATTTACAGTAGGCTATATTTAGTTTGGGGATTCCCTGAAGTCTTCCATGCCTCACTGCATGGTGCCCCACGATTAGGCCCCATGAAAAACCCGGTGGAAAGTTCAAACCCCTCTGGGTCAAAACTGACACTCTCATATAAAAACCTTTTTCATGGCCAAACAGACCTTTGCAGAGCGACATCTGGAGGAAAAAAAAGTTACTTTAGACAACCATTCACTTCCAATATTGCTGAGCTCACAGGTGAAACAAACAGTACCCCAAAGTCACAATGTTCAAGGACGCTGTCAGCAACTTCCATCACTCGAAAAGTCAAAGCCTCTGACATATACACATTGTTTTTTTAATATCTGGTAAAATATCCATTCTATTAGCTCATACATTTTTAACAAGAAGCGCGGTGAACCATGAGATCCTTCTCAATTTCAATGAAACATTTTGACAGGTGACTCTGTCCAAGCAGCCGAGAGCCAAAAAACTCAAAATAGCCAGTCTCACACAAACAGCAGCATTTCCATCACTATCAATCACACTTGCTCACATATACTGCTCACATAGAGACACACACGGCCCAGTCACACACACAGCTACATGGAAAACACAATATACATAGGACTACTCAAGAGACATCTGATTGAATAAAACTGTGAACCCAACACACACCCAGACACACACACAAGCCTCGATCTTTCACGCACAGACAGCAAGCAGGGGAACTGATGGGACAGCAGAAGCGAGGTTAGAGGGCATGAAGCAAATTAAAGAAACACGAATAGCGTGCAGGGGCTAGAAAGAGAATGAGGTGATGGAGTGGGTGCTAACTGAAGGAGATGGATATTTGCTACTGTCACCCACCCCCCCAAAGCGAAACAAAGCAGACACCAAAGTTGTGTTCGTTGGGCCATTTGGGTGATGACAGTACGCCTGGAATTGTTTGACGCTGTGTCAGTAATTGAAACCAGTTTGTTCTCTCTATACAATTGTCCACATGGAGTTCAATTAGAATAACTGACTCATTTTCAGTACATGGCATCAGTGTTTAAATTACCTCAAATATAGACGATTTTAGGATTCATGTATTTGGAGAAATACAAAGCTACAATAAAAGTTTAACACTTGTTAATTGCCCGTTTCTTACACAAAAATGACACCAGCTAGTGCTATGGAAGTGCCCATCTGTTCAATCCACTCTGACTCCCACCTGCACTGTTATCAGACTCAGCTGTCCTTTCAGCCTCGCACCTCCTGATGTCCTGAAAGAACAGCGGCCTGTTCAATGGACAAAAATTGTTTTTCGAGTAAGCTAGGTGAAAAGTAATACAAGAAGAAAATGGGCACGGTTTATGTTTAGCGATTCGTTTGTTTTATATCTTCCACAACATGTAGAAAGTGGGAGATTGCTTTACTAAGTGCACAAGAAAAAAATGACTTGGGAGCATAAAGGAAATTGGTATTGACGTGCAGCAATGTGGTGTCAGTGTGGATTGATACACTTGTAGCACATCAGTTCTGAGAGACAGGTGAGGGAAAAATGCCTAAAATATTTCACAGACGCTTTAAAAACATGCTGGCGGTGCGGGTTTCTTTTGATGACTTTTTCATTTTGTGTTTCTAACTGTTGCTTTGATGCATTTCTACTTTTCTTTGAAATTGTAGCACTCTTTGAGTTTATATTATCATTATTATTACTACTACTACATCTACTGTATCTTTAAAGCATTAAGTGCTGAAGTTTAAACTGGTGTGGGTATGTATAATAGTGGATCCTGGCTCACGACAGGTGACTATACCTTTTCCTTGTCGCTGGCCTCTCTTGCCACAGTGGAACCCTAAAAACAAAAAAGAACAAAAGAAAGGAAATGACTCTCCATAACCCAGTTGTTTCTAGAGCACTAGAAAGTCTTGCTTTGGTCTTTTCCTCACCACCCTACTTACACTCATTCCTGCAGATACTCATACCCCTTGTGCATGTCTGAACACAGAAGCTCACCCAATTAGGCACGCTAGACGCAATGGCAGCTTAAAGACAGCTTCTGTCTGTTCTCAGACTGGTTACATGACCCTCTAAACCCTGCTTTAGAACACTTACTATCCAATGGATAATGCCCGTTAAACATAGAACCAAACCTTATTCGACAAATGTTGGGTATATTCACAAATTGTTTTTATAGGCTTGACTTGTACATATGCTTTTGTATAATATTTGAACTACAAACAGGCCTATTTTAGGGGGATAAAAAATACAAAAATCTATAAAACATATTTTATTCCTGCACCAAAAGTTTAGATGATCAGTGAAAACATGGCCTGGAAGAAAAAGAAGTGGCAAAAAGAGATTGGTGTTGTGAAGCTATAGATTGGATTCATGTAATTTCTTCTAGAATTCATGCCCTATCTGATCACCTACCTTCAAATCGTATTTTTTGTAGACGGAAAGGCGGTGAGAGAAGACATTGCGTGTAACAATCATGTAGGTCTCATCTCCATCCACGGTGAGCCGGTACATACCCAGAAACTGAGGCAGCAGCGTGTTACCATGGCACTCAACGATGAACTACCAAAAGAGAGAAAGGGATATCAACTCAAGGCCCCTTTTATAGTCACATTGTATGCTTACTAGAGACTTACAAATGGAGAAAGAGTGTTTTGTAAAAGGCATGACCCTTTATGACAGGGGTCCCCAAACTGTTTCCTGTGAGAGCCACATAACATTTCCTTTCTCTGATGGGAGAGGTCAGTTTGTAACAGAAAAAGTGTGACGATCGCAGGGGTGCCTAAACGTAAACATTTATTGTTTTCCAGAAAGCCACACATAACCAAATATAAATATCCTTATATAATAATCCTCCCGATTTCTTCAATGCGTCTGGTGATTGTACTCGCCGACAGACTCACGGCATTAAAGACATCTTTTTTCTCGGGACACACCTCTTCCGCGACAGCATTCAAACATTTCTTGACAAACTCTCCATCAGTGAAAGGTTTACCGCTGCTTGCTATCAGTTGAGCAACCTGAAAGCTGGCCCGAACAGATGACTGGTTCAGCTGAGCTTGGCGTACAAATGTATTCTGCTGAGCTAACAGCCCACTTTTTAGCGTTGAGAGTTTGTCTGCTCGCATTTGGCCTTGCAAGTTATCATACTTGTCTTTGTGACGGGATTCGGCGCAGATTGTATTCTTTGAATACCGCCA
>JAVQJL010025584.1:0-13218 GCA_036024295.1 Nannoperca obscura | reverse complement strand
CTCTCTCTCTCCCTCTCTCTCTCTCTCTCTCTCCCTCTCTCTCTCATCCAACCTCCAACATGCAGTACTAATTTAAAATCAAATGTGCAGAGCAGCCTCACAGGAAATATTACAAACAGCTGAAAAGGGAAAATAGAGGCCTGCCAAGACACATTCCTTAGGCCTACTTGAGTTAGTAGGCTGAGAAGACCTTAGTGATATAGTGAGTGAGTTAATGGAGTTCTTCAAGGCGGCAGCATCATCGTTGAGATGCACCCATGAAAAGTGCTGTTTGCATTTACTGCCAGATGTCCATCACCCACCAAGCACTTTAAAATGTCAGCTCGAATGACCGTCTGTCTAGCTTTCTCTAGATTAAGGGTGTGGCAAACAAGGAAGCTAACTAGCATGTTGTTGAGTTCACCCTTCTTGGGAGCATTGGAGTTACAGCTGATTGAGTCTGCCAATTATTTTCTTCGGCTATAATCAATATTCTTATAATAACAATGTATCAAATGACAATATTAAAACAAGGTGACAGTGTGAAAGGGGTCACCCATAGTGATGAACCAACATTGTTTAGCAGTCCGGCCGTTGTTTTCTGCAGCAGCAGGCAGCTGCTGTCAGTGAAAAAGCTCTAAAAGGGCCTGGGCCTGATATTTCCTTAAGGAGTTGGTAGAGACCAAAAACAGAGCTAAAAGAGGGTGAATGTTGGACTTTCTATTCATCAGATGGATGTAAACACGACTCCAAATGAATAATAATATTGCTCTGGAACTGCTGGATGTCTAAATTAGCAACTATTTCCCAAAAAGTTTGGCAAATCAACCTAAAAGGTGGTGATGTGTCAATGTTGACAACTTGTTTCTGCTGTCGCTAAGTGGCGAAAACATCTGTCCAACAGTTCAAAACCTAAATATATTGGAGTTACTATCATAAGACTAACAGCTAATCCTTGCATGTGAAAATTGGGAATTTCTGAATATTATGCACTTTTCCTGAGATAAAAGACAGTTTAACACTTAATAGATTATCAGAATGCCATTTAATTAACTAATTGTTTTAGCTTGAACCACAATTGTGTGCTCATTTCTATACATATAAATAGGACACGACACGAGTTTAGAGTAGAGAATGCAGATCTAACCTAAACATTATGTACAACTGCTAGTCACAGCAGTGTTTCAGACTGTAGAAAGATTTTTCAGGCAGGAGGAATATTTGGGGAAAATACCATTTTTCCCTGGATTTTCCATTTTGCTCAACAGAAAGTGTGCCTCAAGCAGCAGCTTTTAGCCAAGAAGAGGTCTGTGATCTGTGCAGAGCAGGAAAACAGCTTCTGTCTGATTTGGTTTAATCCACTGAAACAAAGAAATCCGTTATCTTTTTTGCTGTGTAAACATTCATTTTCACATTTGGCTTTAAACCCCCACCTGTGTCTACATTTAAAAGTGATTTGAAAATGTTCACTATACGATGCTAGTTAAGTAGAAGTAAATAAAAAATGACTGCTGCTGCTTACTATCACCTGATCATGCTTTAAAGCCAGTCAGACTGGGTCTTCCTCTCATCTGGTTTGTCTGTAACTTTCTTTGAGAGTCTTTAGATTGGTAGCAGCTGTGGCTGTTAGCTGGGTTCAAGCTGTGGGAGGCTGCGGCAGGCCAGCAGGGAGGAGCTCCAACATCTGGTAAAGAAGGAAAGCTGGCCGACACACAGAGACAAGAACCTAGCAACATGAATACTCCCTGAGCCAGTCCTGCCTCTGCAGTGTTTGCGAGTTTACAGTTTGCTTTATGTAAATACAAGTTGTCAGGTGCCAGTGTTGTTGCATTAGCACTGAACGATAGCCTCTGAAATATTAATTACATTTAAATGTGTGCATCTGCTGGGGAGAGAGTGTTGGACAGAGTGGCTGAGACAGTGGAAAGTGTTTTTAAGATCTGACCCTCAGAGCCTCTCCTGATGTAAGATGTAAGAGGATGGTAAGCCTACACAGTCCTTTTAAAATGGTAGTGGTAACTAATTTTAATGCACAAATGTAAGTTCTTTCAATTCCTGGCACAACAGAACCTAAAAAAACAGGTACCCATTTTGTTGTTTTTACCTCTGCAACACTAGCTTTATTCTGGTGGGAAGGTTGTCTTTGAGATAATAATAAATAACAATAAAAGTGATGGTTTGTAGACCAGAAATAAGCTGTTAATGAGCACAAATGTAGGTTTCCAGGTTGTGAAAAAAGTGGGTATCCAGCTCTAGCATAACTTGTCTCAACTTTTTGTCTTTTTTATTCATCAGAAAGAGTAGAAAAGTCCTGCTTCTTAATATTTAAACCAGCACAATATGTCACGAGTTTATAACGCAAACCACTTATTTTTTACAACCTAAATCTGCAAGCAAACATTGTTCTTACAAATGTCTTTTTACTGATCTATTATGCATTGATTAATGACTCATTAACCATTATTACAGCCATTTGTTACAACTTATAAGCACTTTATAAAACATTCTTCATATATCACTGACATCAGTTTGATGTTTCATGCTATAACATGAAATATTATGAACTGTATAATAGGACGAAATGTCTACAGCCATGCTCGCATCTCTGTGGGGTTGTGTTTAGGCACAGCTAAATGCTAACCTCAGCACGCTAACATGCACACAGTGACAATACTAACATGTATAATGCTTATCATGTTCCCCATCTTAGTTTAGCATGTTACCGTGCTAATATTTGCTTATTATCACTAAGCACAAAGTACAGCTGAGGCTGATGGGAATGCCATTAGTTTTGCAGGTGTTTGGTCAGGGGAACATGGATGTGCGTACCAAAAACTCCTTCCAACGGTTGTTGAGACAGAAATGTCAACCTCATTGTGGTGCTAGAGGAAAAGTCAGGGGATCACCAAAGACAGTAGGATTCATCCTCTGGGAGCCATGAATGTCTGTACATAATTCCATGACAATCCTTATAATAGTTGTAAAGATATTTCAGTCTGGACCAAAGTGGTGGACCAACCAACCGACAGACAGACATTGCCGTCCCTATAGCCACTCCGCTAAAAATGGGTGTGTTAACTTTATTCCCGACTTCAAAAGGTGGGTAAACTGAATTTAGGTGGGTTTGTTTATAGCTCTGTTAGTCATTCAGCACGCAGCGTAGGAAAGTAAGAGTTACTGTAGATGTCACGTTTATTTCTGGTGAAGTTGTGCACTTTTATCGTGCCATGGTAATTATATGTTATGGTCTACAGAACTTCCAGCCAGGCAAAGTCAATATAATTATCTCCTCTCCTACCCATTTTGCACCTCATTCCTTGGACTTGCCTTAGATTCTGCCTTTTTTATTCAAGTATTGAAAGAAAAATTGTAACAGTAGCAACTTCAGGGACAGCTTTCCCTGGGTTCATACAGCAGTGGGGTGGAGGTTAACAGAGCGAGAGAGGTACTGGCATCCCACCGGCTGCCTGGACAGAAGGGGCATTCTTCTCCTCGGATCCCCCCAGTCGTCGTCTACAGACCACAGTTTGTCAGCCAATCTGCCCACCGTTTACTGAGGAAATGTTCACTTAGTGCAGGAAGTCTGAGGTTTCCCCCGTATGTTTGATTTCAGCAGTTACCCAAACAACACCGAGGTTATAAGTCAGGTCACAACAACATAGGTGGGAACTAAGAAACCCAGAGGGGACTTACAATCTCAGTTCACCAGTAAGTATTCTTGATAGATTAGTGATTTGTTATAGGTAATATTTGATTTAATTATATGATCATATCTACAAATTGAGACATCTAGCTGATGACGTTTTCATTATGATTTCCAGTTTAATTAAAATCTCTTAAACTGCTGTTATCAACTATAGAAGTATTGTATTATTTAACAATGACTTCACTGGCAGATTATAGTACTGTGTAAATGGTCAAAGTAATAGAGCTTACTAATCATTATGCAAAGGTAGCTATAACCTTTCCAGATATTAGATATATATTTCAGTTGTAGCACATTGAAAACTGAATGTTTTGCGCAATGTGGTGGACAGAGTGTGACTTTTAAAATGTCATTTATCAAGTTTATTGAGTACAGAAATAAAATACAAATGTGCATTTTGCGTAATCCAAAAACAAATCACGCTGTCACACAACACAGTTACGGCATTATTGTAAATGAAACGCTCCATTCTATAACATTTTGTGAAGTTTCAGTTGTAGTCTAATTTGGTGCCCGCCAAAGTTGAATGAATTGTTATGAATCATAGCCAAAATCATCTCTAAATCTCTGGTAGATTATTGGCTCCATTGCTCCATGCTATGCTAACTCTTTAGCATATTGTATTTCCATGTTAAGTCGTAGTCCACGACTAGCACACACAGGCAACGACCTCAAAAGGAAACAAAGTGAGACCCTGCAGCAGTTTTAAGGTAAATGGTTAGTAACCAGTGAAATGTGAGAAAATAGTATGCAAAAATACAGGCTTTTTGTGAAAAAGTGCACTATTGGCATTGGTAAGTGTAGACTTTATAATATTAGGGTCCTTTTGCACCAGGTCTGTGCAGCTTACATATACTATTGTCCTGCAGGGGGAGTAGAAAGCACTCACTGCAGTTTCTTCTTAGCCAGCTGGGCCAACTCTCTGGCTTTCCTCCTCTTCAGCTTCATCTTGATGAGGAACAAGTCAATGTGGACGATGCGCCCTAACACAGCAGAGGCGCACAGGAGTCCGCCATGTAGAGCGCCTGCTATCCCACAGCTGAACACATCTTGGCCTAGAAAACAAAGACACACATACAATTTGTTTATTGTCTGTGTTTTCCTCTTAAAAACTTCACAAGTTTTGATTCTTTCTGCTTTGTGACTTTCTTACAATTATTTAAGTGTACCAGTTAACTAATCCAGAAAAGACTAATCTAGTTTGGTATGAAAAAACAGTACACTGCGAAGAAACTCACATTTCAAAGCATTGTCACCCCCCTGCATCAAGTGAATCAATCTTAGGGCTCGGTGAGACATTTCAATGCACGTGAAAACGTCACTCAATCACAAAACACAAAGAATCGACTGTGCTTGCAGAACTTCTTAACATAAAAGCCTTGGCCAAGTGTGTAACTTTTCGTACCTGAGATGTAGAGGTTTTTGACGGGGGTGTTGCACCTGTTCCTTGCCACATTCTCGGCATAGAAGCGCTCTAGGTTGTGTTCAGCGGAGTACATGGCTCCACGCTGGGCACCCAGGTAGTGCATGTTGGTCAGTGGGGTGGCCACATCCTGCATAACCAACTGAAAAACAAGTAAAACAAATATTACAATGCAGTGTTTATTCAAAGACAAACAACAAACAAATGCAATAAGAGCACAGTCAACCTACACTTACCCTAACATGCTTTCCTAACTATAAATTATGTTTAAAATTACAAATTAAATGTTTTAGATCAATTAATGTACATGCACAGAAATATACTTAAACATGTTTGCATAGGTGCATTTATGACAGAGGATGACAGAGTCTACCTTGTCTCTGATTTTAGGGAACAATGTACAGGCCCAGTCGAAGAGGTAATTGGCAAATCTCATTTTGTAGTTGTGGTATTCATCACCCCTTTTGCGCACTTTAGTGTCCTTCCATTCCTCAAACCATTCATACTTCACCATCGTCAGTATTGTCATGGAAGATTTTCCTGTGAACATTAAACGCACAAGACATCACATCTAATCTGTATGGACACTCAGATGTGACAGTATGGTGTTCTAGTAGCAGTACATCTTTAAAAATGTATCTTCATCTTTAATTTCAGCATGTCCTCCCTTGTCAACATCATTTCCTGTTGCTCTTGTTATTCACAACAGTAGAAAAGGTAGTGGGTGTTTGTACCAGGGTGTCTCATTTGGGATTCTGGGTCTTTGACGGATGGAAGTGTGATCATCATCATGGGGATATTTTCTGGTGCTTCTTCTTTGCTTAATGCAAAGAAGTCATCCATCCTAAAATTTCAAAATGAAAACACAAGAAAATGTCAAATAAAGATTATCATCCCTCAGTCAGAGCGGTGTGGGTACTAAAGAATGCATTAGTATGGTATTTAGATCCTGGAGCTGAAATCAGACTGATCCTGTACTCCATCTAGAGGACAAACAAGGGAACTCTAACTTAATAGAATAAGCCACATACAGTAATACACAGTGTGTTTCTTTATGTACAGTATATGGCCATTACATGTTTTTTCTTTTGGAGGAAATAAAAGCTGACCCACAAGAAGAATTATAGATGTGTTAATGTTCTTGTGAGCAGGCCTAAACTGACAAGTTAGTTGTGCCTCTGTGAATTGACTGTATCTCTTCTTCTTATACTCAGGCGCCCCCTTGTGGCAACTAAATGCTGCCTCTGCGTTCAGTGTTCAGTGTGATGAGTGCTTTTTGTACTTACGACTTGTCCAAGTCATTGTTTTTGAACAACCAGATGTTGGTGGACTTCAAGTCCAACTCTTCTTGAGTTCCATCAAAACCAGAGAAGACCAAGAATGATCCTCTGCCATGTTTCATTATGTTCAGCCTTTCCTGAATATCTACAATATCACAATAGAATTTGATGTATTTTAGAATTCATGCATTTAAGGGATACAATGGATTATCTCTGTTGCTCACCTGGCTGGACTTGAATCTCGGGGGGGAGAAGTTTCTGGAAGGTGGTGAAGATGCCACAGTTTGAAACAACCACAGGCGCATGAAGCTCCACTTCCTCCTGACCTTTCCTTACTTTCACACCTGCCACATGGCACAGAAAGGAAGTCTTCAGTCAGTTACCTGTAATGTTGCCTCTAACTGGTGAAAAAGGAGCTGGATTCATTCCATACACACACCATAGGCTGCTCCCTTTTCATTAACAAGGATCCGGGTGACAGGAGCTCTGACCAGGCACTTTCCTCCATACTTCTGAATGGTGCGGATGATGTGGAAGGCGATCTCACTGGCACCACCTTTAGGGTAGTAGGCGCCTTGTTTGTAGTGCTGAATCAGGAGGGCGTTAATCAGAAGACTGGAGTCTTTTGGAGGCACGCCTAAATTTACACAGAAAAAAAAGCTTCATTATTACTATTATTACTTAATAGGTTTAATTATTTTTCAAGATCATACTTTCATCTTGTTCATGAACTGGAACCAGCCACCATCCAGTCACAAGTCCACTCATCCAATTATATATTGTGTAACAGATAATAACTAAGACATAATACATTTAAGGAGACGCATACGTATAGATTCAAAAGGAATTCTGTGTCATGCAATATTTAGAATAAAGCCACATTGAACTTTTTAAACTATGCAGTTTAAAATCATTACGAAAGTGTCATGTTTTGTGTTGTTTTGGCTACTCACTGCGGTACATTGGATTTGGCTGAAACAGTGTCAATGAGATTAGAGTGCTGACTTTTCAGCTTTAATTTGAAAGTGTTTACACCCACAGAGGAAACCCATGGGACATGTAGTTCATTTTATATATAATTCCCAAATTCTGGGACGATGCAGGAGGACAATGATCCTAGTATAGCCAAGCCAAAAGGCAAAAATCCCCCCAACATAAACACAAATTGGAGATGGCTGCAGTTCTGGTCTGGCAGATCATCTCCGGGGAAGACACCGACCCTTCTGTCTGCAGATGCCTGTAAATCGGTGACTTCAGTCACTGAAATATTCAATACGATTTCTTATTTAATTTATTTGGCCTATTATTTTTCAGTCCACTAAAATGGAAGTGTGGTTTCAGACCTTTAAATCACTGCAGTGTTAGGCTACTAAAATGTGTAGGCTTTGTATAAAAAGGGCTACCATTACCCTCAAATCAAATGTAGGAGACAGTTAAACAAACTTACAGTAATTATCTTTTCATTGCACTTTGTAACTCTGTTTAGAAAACAGCTCTATAAATAAAGTAATACAATTATTATTTTAATTATTTCAAATCCAAAGTTCTCCAATACAGAGTGAGAACAATTTGTGTCACAGTCTTATTTTCAGACTTGATGTTGGTTTTCTATTGTAGGACCCACCGTAAAAAAGATACGAAAAGATGACATGGAGATCCTTGTTGGTGGTCATCGTGTTGACATAGTCTGTTGCACAAGTGCCAGAGAGGCGGAAGACTGAGGAGAGGAGGTTAGCAATGCCTGTCTTCAGCAGGAATAAAGACAACCACTGCGGCATCATCTTTAGAATTGCCAGGCAGGGGGCCTTCTTAGCTGAGATCTGTTGTAATACAGAAGATGTAATGGATGGTCATAATTCATAATTTTGTTGTTAGGTTTGGGACAGATGACACACTGAAATATGTGTCCATTAGCTAACAGTACCTTCATGATTTCGAAGAATGTCTTGATGGCCTCCGTGTCATTGGGGAATTGCTTCATCAGATGGGCTTGCATTTCTGTTTTCCCAGAGAAGATGGTGTACTCTCGTTTCTCAGCTCCCTGGCCAATGTAGATGGTGTCAAAGTGTTGATTTAGCTGATGGAACTCCAACTGGCCCTCAGAGATCTGGTCAAAGGCGATGCGAAACAGACCATTCTCATGGAGCTGACCAATGTAGTGAAGCCCTGGAGAAGTTATTTCATATAAACTTAGTTTCCTTCTCTGAAGTCACACCAGGGAGATAAACATTTTGAGATCCCATTGTACAGAAATTCATGTTTTATAGGATTTCATCTAACTCTATGTACATATATTTTTATATATATAAATATGTCTCATGAAGACATTGCTAGACTATAACTATGCCTGTGGTTACATTTGGAGTTACTAATTACCAAAGCCAAAGTGGAAGTGCCTTCATCTGCAGATCCTTTATGGCTGGTTGTTGCTGGCTCCAAAAAATGGTTCTATTCCCAAAGTCCTTCTCAATATATAGAGGTTAATTATGTTTTACACAAGAGGGTTTAAAAGCTCCTGTCTAACTACTACTTCAAAAGGAAGAAAGTATGTTTGAGTGATATTTCTTTGATTTAAGTGTATCATCTAGAGCTGTCCTCTTACCAACATCAAACTCAAAGCCTTTCTCTGTGTAGGTGTGGCAACATCCTCCTGCCTGGTCATGTTGTTCCAGCAGCAGGACTCTCTTCCCTGCTTTGGCCAGTGTTGCTCCAGCTGTCAGCCCCCCAATACCACTCCCGATGACAATGACATCCAGGTTCTGGGGCACTTTGTCAAGTTTGAAACCTGAAAAGAAACATACAGAGCTCATGTTAACATGGTAAAATGTATCTTTCTAGTTCAGTTCATAAAAATCATTGTAAATATTATCTTGAGCAAGTGCTGAAGCGGAGACATCAAGGTGTGCTGTAGTGGGTAAGATAATAGTCTAAAGGTTGCACTGCACACCGCTCCTGTCATAATTGCATGCCTGCTGATCTAATTCCTGTATTTGTGTGGTCTTGTTAGCAATAAAGAGTCGATAAAACTGCTAACATAATCTCCTGGTAATCATCTAATTAAGATAAAGCACACAGATGAAAGATAATTACTGCTAATTTGGGTCTAATCTAAAATCTTAATTTAAAAAACAGCAAACACCATTTAGATAACTGAATTAGCACACCTCAGCAGCCATAAGATCTACAGTATCCTTTAAAACATGTAACACCTACTTTTGTATACTTTGAACTGTTATAGCATTTATGAAATGGTTTCAGGGGACAGTTTTAGCTTCATAGTAGACCGCATTAAGTGCAATTTAAAGTTTTTAAATATTGCACAATGTGGAAAGCCCCATAAGAAAGTATAATATGGTAATCTTCAGTAAGACTAACATGGTTCTATGCTCCACATGTATATAAAATTAGGATAGCCAGCCAGCAGCTGGTTATCTTAACATTAGTTTAGTATAAAGACTGAAGGAAACCGAAAGGTAGTGGGTGTTTGTACCAGGGTGTCTCACTTGGGAATCTGGGTCTTTGACGGATGGAAGTGTAATCATCATCATGGGGATATTTTCCGGTGCCTTTCATATTTTAATTATTGCATAGTGGTTTCATTAATTTTTTAAAATTATAATAAGTAAGTAAAATTATCTAGATAATTCTATAATGTATAATTATCTATTCTTGGGGTTTTTTGTTTTAATCTTTTTCTTTTTCAGCAGAATTAGTTACTTTGCTGGCTGGAGTGGTCCATATTTGCTCTAAAAATATTTTTTTTAAACTAATGTATTTCTGATATATCCAGTGGACTAAAAAGACTAATCTAGTAGTACGTTTTAGATTAAATTTCACATTATTATATTTATATATTATTGTAATCATTTAATGTATTGTATCTTTAACTCATTAGACTTTACTGGAAGAAAATATTCTGCTTTATCAAAGTGCTTCATACAAGCATTTTAAACTGCAATTTTACCTTGCTTGATGACTTTGTCCCGCTTCTTCTGATCCAACTCCCGAGGTGCAGGGGGTCTCACTGACTCCAGGGAATAAGGACTCCGCTTCAGGTACCAGTAGGTGCCACCGGCCCATATAACCAACCAGACTAAGAAAATCAAGAGCCACATCATAAATACAATCAAATCACAGTTTCTGGAGTCGATACTGGTCTGTAGCAGTATAGTGTTCACAGCAGCAGTGTCAGGTTTACTCTGAACACTGCTCTCCTCATGAGGCTCCTTTTATTACACAGAGTGTCAAAGGTAAAGAGAAGAGGGGCAGGTGTTTGATGTAGCACTATTGGTGTTATGATGAGCAATAAAGATAAAGTGGTGAAAGACCCATTTGTCTTGACAATAACAGTTAACACAGTTACATGTTGATGAAGGATAATTGCAGAGTTCTCATTTAGTGAACAGACAACATGGAAAGTAAATTATGGATGCGACAAATGTCCTTTTCTAGTAAATTTGTTCAATCCCTCCATCGGTTTTGTTATTTTTCACATGCATTTAAAGAAAATCTTCTAAAAGTGAACAAAAGTGATACACTATTCCATAAACATAACTTGTGTAAGGAATCTGCATGATATTTGAAAATCATTGGTTTTAAAATAAACAAAAAGTTCCATTGCCTGTTCAGATGTCTTGAATTAACACTTTTTGTGACACAAATGTTACGACACATTGTTTTTTCCTCCGGTATTTATGTTATATGATCATTAATCCCATAGGTCTTAGGAAATCTACATAGATTAGATATATCCACAATTGCTCTTATCTGATAAGGCAATTAAGATACAGAATGCATTGTGGACAAGTCATCCTAGACTTTATACATGCAGCGTCCAGTTTTATGACTTTACAACTGAGTGAAGTTTCAGCATTTCAGGTTTCATAAGGACAGAGTTGGTGTCTTGGGAAAAAATTAGCACCAAGACTTTTCAAGACGTTTTACTGTGTAAATCCCTCTAATTACCCTAACATATCTATAATATTTTGTAAATGTAAATCTTTAAGTTATATAAGTAAATAAAGTAATATTTGTTATAAGACCGTTTTCATTTTATTTAGTGCATGCATGGACTTTGAACTCAAGTTATACACTAATTTAGTTGACTTTGAGCCTTGAGCTTTGATAGATTTAATCTGAAGCCAGTGATAATGTGATGCACAACAAAACAACAAGCTGTTATGTTTGTCTCAATTCATTTGAAATTCAGACAGCCCAAAGTGTTCACTTAAAAATGATTTTATGGAAGACATTTTGATTTCACATACTTCAAATTCAAATTCCAAAAACTTTATTTGTCCCCATGGGGCAATTAAAGACGGCTTCATGGAGCAGTTTATGGAGTTCCACATAAAACAGCATAAACAGCATAAAGCTGTAATGGGAAAAGCACATGTGTAACTAATAATAATAACATGAATGGTGGCGCTGTTCCATTTTCGTGTGCCCAGTAAAAGGGTCCTCACACACCTGAACTGAAGGCAGCCATTAGAATTAGTAATGTTATTAGTTACTATTAGTTATTAGTTCATCGTTTTATTTCTTGAATAATGAACAAATATAACCAAAATGGGCCTATTTCAATCCATCTTCAATTACTTTTTAAATTTGAAAATGTTTATATATTACTTAATATCTAGATTATATTCAGTAATATTTATATTTATATAAATATATTTATATTTATAATTATATTCTCTTGTTTCTTTACCTCAGTAATATTATAAAGCTGTTGAACTCACAAGAGACAGTGACTCAAACTTGATGCAGCAGAACCAGAGATATTGTCCTTTTTATTCCACACATTCCTCTTCCGTGCCTGGGGCCTGCATCACCCACAGTGCAACTCAACCACCAACAGTTTGTCCAGAGTTTCAGGTGTGTTATTCTATTAGCAGCTACTGTAGCTTTGAGCTTCAAGCCTCAAGCAGAGATGAAGAGAGGGTTACAGAGGTCCAGTTAGCTCACTTCTTTCTTACTCCACACCTCCAGATTGTATTTAATTTGACATCGCTTTAGGCAATTTTGCCCTGCTCCCTCCGGAGCCACAGAAGGCTTTATGCAGGCTAAAACCAATGGAATTTCCCCTTAAGAAGTATGCTATTTTGTCTCTAGAATCTCAATAACATTAGAGACTAAAATATTTTTACATTATGTGCAATTACATTACATGTTATATTACATATTTGTAACAAGCGTACCTAAACAGATGACATGTAATCTGTTACTCACCAGCTCCAGTGTCACAACATCCTTTGCCCTTTAACTGAAGCAGAGAGTTTAAAGGTTGTTTTGGCCTCTGTGTTAAGCCAAAGTAAAACTTTGAAGTAAACTACTGATATATCACCAAAGTCCTCTTAATGATAAGTGACCACAAGTAGGTCACTATATTCTTGAAAACATGTTAAGTTGTGCAAAGGTGCTGATATGCACTGTCTATAGTCACTGGACTGAAAAAGGATTCATGCAGCATGAATCATCTGCTCATCTGCCTCCACAGCAGGTGCAACCATAGATCCAGACTCTACAGCTGCAGAGGCTGAAATATCTGCAGGAGGCAACAGAAGGAGAGAGAGAGAGAATGCACACAACTACGGGAAGAAGTTGAATTAGTAACAAGCATTAATGGGTGCTTACAGATAGAGAGGAAGAGAAAGGAGCTCAGAGCATCCTAGTCTACCAGCAGTCTAGGCCTATAGCAGCATAACTAAGGGGGGGGGGGGGGGGGGGGCGCAGGGGTCACCTGAGTCAGCCCTACTACAAGCTTTATTAAAGAGGAAAGTCTTCCCGTAAACAAACTGGAAGCTGGTTCCACAGAAGAGGAGCTTGAT